>VYZT01025028.1:130575-174448 GCA_013400735.1 Pomatostomus ruficeps
CTCCCCCCATCCACTGCTGGGTGGGTTTAGTGGCTGGGTTGGTGGGTTGTTTTTTCCCTCCTCCTTCTCCTCCTCCTCCGGGGTGAGCGCAAGGAGGGAAAAGCTGCCAGTGAAGTCAGTTTAGAAGGGAAGAAAGACATGCACAAAAAAACAAAAAGAAAAAAAAAATAGGGGAAGGTAAAAAAAAAAGGAAAGCCTGAGGGAGCAGAGGTAAAGCACTTTCCGGAAGGGACGCGGCCTTTCACTCTTCCAAAAAGCGTCCCCCTCTTTTCTCCCCACTGCTTAATTGTATTTGTAGTGGGTGCGGGCGGCAGGGAGCGAGCTCCTCCTCGTCGAGGGGCCGAGACACAGGTGCCCGAAGGCTGCTCCGGGATCGCGCAGCCCTCCCCTGCAGGCTGCCGCTCCGGCCGCCGCCTCCGCCGCGTGTCCCAGCCTGGGGCCCGGCACAGCTCGGGGGTCCCCGCTGCGGCGCGGCCCGTCCCGTCGGGGCGGGCGGGATGGATGGAAGCGGGGAGGGGGCTCCGGGCAAAGCGCTAATCCCTCCCCACATACTTTCCCGCTAAACAAATAATTCCCCCCCAACAAAAGCATTATCCGGCTTCGTATGGCCTGCAGTGAAAGGAAGTTGAATAATCTGTTTATCCCGGCCCCGCGCCCGCCGCCCCGCCTGGACACCGGGCGCTGCCGGCCGGGGGGCGGGGGACAGCCGGGCCCGCTGCTCCCACCCGCACTGTGTCCGGGGCAGGACTGAGGTCCTGCCCCGCAGCCTGGCCCCGGCCGGAGCCCGGCACATCGGGAGGGAGCTGTGGGACGGTGGTGGCAGCGGGGAGGGAAGGCGAAAAGGAGGAATAGAGATGAGGAAGGGGCAGGGGAATTGAGGGAAGGGAGGAGGGGAGGAGGGAGGGAGGTAGGGAGGAAGGAAAAGGAAATAGAGGAAGAGAAAAGAAGAGAGAAAAGAGAGAAGTCTTAAGTCTCTATGGTCATGAAAGGACACCATAGCTTATTCTGAATTTACTCAGCTGTCTGTTCTGGGTTTCCCAGCTGATGATGATTCTGTGTGTTAGATGAAGGAAGTGGGTTAATGGGTGTCTCTGTAGGATGGTGTACAGATGTAACAGGCAGGCACTAAAGCAGTGCTGGGAGGGAGGAGAGGAGGATGGGAACAGTGAGATGCTTACAGCAAAGGTGTAAGGATTTGTTTAGCTCCTCATTGTGTCCCTTCCTGATGTCCAGATATCAGACCAGAGATGTGCTAGTGTGTTAGCTGGTCCCCGAACCCATCTGGGAATGGTGTCTTCAGGGACTCAATCCCTGGGCCACCTTGCCCAGACTCATCCCCACCAACCCTGTCCCAGCCTCTTGTCTTGCTGCGCACCACTATGCATTCAAAGTCTTCCACCACCCTGCCCTGCACAAGTGGGATGTTCCCCTGCCAAAGAAGATCCCTGTGCTTGGAAGGAGTCACATTACTGAGGGGGTAGGAAGAAGTGGGTGAAGAGGAGGGCAGAAGGAAAAACTATTCAAGGAAAATGGTGGTGTGGACATCAACAGTCCAGATAAAAAGTGTCCCCACCCAGGCTTTCAGCTCAGGAGTTCAGCATGAGGTAGAACAGTGCCCATCACCAGAACCAGAAGCCTGAAATGTCATTTCCCATGCATTAGAGCCTTCCCACCTTGGCTTGGAACCATTCAAGAGCAGAGAAAAACTCAGCCACGCCAGGAAGGCTTGTTGCCTGCTCTGGAGAAGGCCTGAGGCATCGGTCTCCATCCCCCACATTTTCAGACAACCAAATTTAAGAACTCACACCATGCTGGTCTGGCCTCGAGGAGAGTCCAGGCCTTCCCTGTCCTCATGTCACTTCCAGCCCACCACATCTCCCTTCCCCACCACAGTTTGTCCCTCTTCCCTGACTCTTGGCAAAGTCCCCAGGAAGGTCTGAGTCTAAAATATGCCTAGAATGTCAGACACTGAGGGTCCCCGTGCAACCCCAACCTCACCCCTAATCCTGGAGAGTCTCCCTTTAATCACCCCTATTAAAGCAAATATCTCCCCACCCTACTGCCCTCAGGTGTCTTACCGATAAACAAGCTGCAGGGAAAGTTATTACCTTTTATTCATGGTGTCTAAACTAAAGTAAAACATCAACAGGGTGACTGTACATAATAATATACTAGATAAAGTCCATTTTTCTTGGGCCCTCTGAAAGCGATCCCTGAGCATTAAAACAGGTCTCTTAATAAATATCTTATCTCCCTGCCACAGAGCCCTGGCTGCAGATAACCAGACAGCCATTACTGTACTTCTGAAATAACCCCATTTTCATCAGGGCCACTTCAAACAGGCTTCTCTTTAAAGACCCCCACCTCTTCCCCAAGGGGAGGTGGGGAAAGGCTTGAACCTCCCTGGGTGGGGGATTCATCCGAGTCCCTAAGCATGGTGTGGGGTTCCTGCATTGCAATGCATTCCCTTCCACAAATAACCATGGAGCAAGGCGTTCTGCCTACAAGCCACAAGCCTAAATCCATCCCCCATGTGCCCTGCTTTGGGCTGAGCAATGCTGGGCTCCCACGGTTCTGCTCCCCTGGGCCTGCTCTGCAGGCAGAGAGAAAGTTGGGCAGGAGAGGAGGGACACAGCAGGCAGCTCCCACCTCGAGGGAAACGGCCTTCCCAGTGTGTGCATTCCAGCCTGCAAGGTGATGCTGTACACGTTGCACTGGACCCCTTTACTAATACCCCATACAGGTGATAGTGGATTTATTCAGTATATTGCTGTGATTTCACATTTAATTTACTAAGAATACAATGGTTTGGGCTAGAGGACCCAAGGGAAATCTAGGCAACAGTGAGCAAAAATCCATGAAATTCAATGTAGCACACTAATCATGGAGGCATTATAGTATTAATTGCTATAATGATATACTTCTAATCCTATCTTACACTGCACCACATAATTTCATTGGGTAAGAGAGGAAAGGAATTAAATTTAGTTCAATATAGGCAAGCGTGTAACTTAATAGAGTAGTTTGACTCTAGCACACTCAGGGGTTTAGGGCTGATGTCACACAATATGGTCAGCAGTAGGGAAGAAGGATGGCACAAGACTTTTGACGCCCTCACTGAAATCTGGAAGCAATATGGAAAAGTGTTAGATATCTGCTTTTTGAGAGGCAACCTGGCCATATAAAGGATAATTAGAATTCGTTGCAAAGATGATTTATCATGTCTATCATTGTGCTTGAAAAGGCTAGGTCACCCATGAATGCTGATGAAATTTCAAAGATCTACTCCCCAAGGACTTTCTGCATCTGCTGCCCTCTGAGATGGGGAAATAGCCCAGGGCAAGCTTCTCATTAATACTGCAGGAAAATATAAGCATTTTGTCGGACATAACATTTTTATTCAGTATTATACCTGACATGATCAGACCTTTAAATAACGTGGTAATAGGGCTCACTTTAAAGTTCATTTACTTGATGTTGTGGGCCCCCTTCCCACTCTCCCCTCCCTCCCCCCGGTTTCATCTGGGTAGTACCTCTCTCTAACAAGCCAGCGTTTTGACCCGAAACACACTTTCTCCCGTAATAAAATATTGTGTGAGGTGGGCGGAGGTGGTAAAAGTAGCTTTTGATCTTGTTTGTATAATATGCAAGAGGACATCAAAGCGAGGGAAGAGGGGGAGGGAGGGAAAGGAAAGCAGGGCAGGAATAACCCTAGTCAGTGGAACACCAAATAGCTCATGAATAGCTAAATAAAACATAATTAGAAAAACACGATAAATAAGTGGTTCTTTAAAGAGAGAGATGGCGGAGTGGGCTGGGAGGGTGGCCAGGGGAGGCGGGCACGGCCCGATACAAAGCCGGCCCCGAGGCAACCCAAGCGGGGCCTGGAACTCAGAGGAGGCAGCAGGACCCCTCGGGGACCCCCTTCCCCCCCGCCCCGGAGGCGGCTTCCCCCGGCCTCGTCCGTCTCGGGAGCCCCGGGGCCCGCGGGGCGGCTGGGGGAGCTCCGGGGGTGTCCGGACCAGCTCCCTGCGGGTAGAGGGGAGCTGCTTCCCCGCGGGGCGCTGCAGGTTTCGGGGCGTTCCCGGGCGCTCTCCACCGCGGGCTGCCCGGGGGGCGGGGGGGGCCCCTGGGAGCCGCGGGGGCGCCGGTTTGTTTTGGGTTGGTTTGTTTGTTTGCGGTGTGGCATCCCCTTTATGCTGATCAGGCCGGCTCTGGGTTTAATTGATCTGCGGGGCGGGCAGTTGAGACCATCAAGGGAAACTTCAGCCCTTGCAGCCTGCGGAGAGAATGACGATCGTATCGGTGAAACCGGCGGGAAAGGCAGACCCGGCCCCCGCCTACACACGCGGGTGGGGACGCGGCTCCCCCGGAGATCTGGGAGAGCCCGGCTGAAGCTGCAGGGCTGGGCCGACCGCCTGGGACACCCCTAGGGCTCGGGGGGAGGGTGTTCGGAGAAGCCCCCAGGCCTGCCCCGGTCACCAGTTAGGAGGATACCAGCTCCGGGGTGACTCCGCAGGCGGGAAGTGTCTGCACCAGCAGGGACGGGGGGAACACATGGAGAAGAGTGGCTAAATTCACGCCTAGAGGCAGATTTCCTCCCCGTCCCCGAGGTGACTCAGGCTAGCCAACTCCGTCCTGCCTCTGGGTAGCTTTCCTTCCAGCTCTGCGCTTGGGTGCCTCTTTCTGGCGCTCTGCCTTCTGCTCATCTTATCGGTGCTTCTTTGCCACACCTGTTGTACTACGGGGCCCAGCCCAGCCTGCAGGACCCATTTTCAGTTCCCGCCACAGTAATAGGACTCCCTGCCATGCCAAGACCATGTCCCGCCTGCAACTCAGGGCAATGCAGGCCACAATGTGGATCTCCCAAGTCTGGAGCAAAGCAGGGGCTGAAGTAAGCCCCAGGTCGTGACCTGCCTCGTGGGGAGGGCTGAGCAAAATAGCTTCATGCACGGGCTTTCCTGACACTGCCTGGGCTTGGCGGCTCAGAGCTGATCACGGCTCTGCCCTGTCTTGATCTCTTGCCTCTTTGTGACCCTGCTCTCCAATGGGAGATCGAAAACCCTCCTGTAAACAACTGGTGAAGGTCAGGGGAAGGAAAGCCTGACACCACTTAATGAAAGACAGTTACAGACAATCTTTTGCTCAGTTGTCCGTGTCTGGGAGGCGTGGGGATCTCAGTGTTCAAGCTTTTTAATTTCCATTCTAATTTGCAAGTCATAAAGAGAGACAGTATGCAGTCCATGGTCTCGTGTTTAATTTCTTGTCACCCTAATCATGCCAGTTTAACCCTCACTTGCTTGCCTAGGTGCTTCTTATGCTCAGGCCTAGCTACCATCCCCTCTGTGAAACAGCCTGCCCGTGCACATTAGTGTCCCGCTTGCACTGTAGATTTGGGGTTCTAATACTACTTCAGTGACTTCTGCCCAGATGCATTTGAACAGCCACAGCCCGCAGGAAGAATGGAAAACAAAGAAACAAAACAAAAACAAACAAAACGAAAAATCTCAAAGCCCACAACTGCCTCCTTTTCAATGTTTGGTTGGGTGGTTTTTGAAGGGGAAGGTAAGAGTGTGGATTACTTTTTCCGTGCCCCGCCTGCCACTTTAGAACCGCCTTTTCCCTCGGTGCGGGACACGCTTCCGGGGAGTCCCTGGCACAGCTGTGCAGTACGGGGGGGGAGGGCACAAAGGCTGATCCCCTTCCCCTGCTGCCGGGAGGGACGGAAGCCCGCGGCGCCTGCCGGGGCTGGAGCGCGGCAGCGGGCGAGGTTCAGCACCCTGGAGAGCGGCCCCGCTCCGGCCCCGCGCCGGCGGCCGCTCCCTCTGCGGGGGAAGCGAGAGGATGCCCGCACGACTCCGCCTCGGTGAGCGGCAGATGTCAAAGAAAAAAGAGCTTTTGACAGCAGCTGGGCGCTGTGGTTCAACGTCCTTGTGGCTTTGGCAGAGGGATCGTGCGGGCTGCAAGAGATAGGTGGTGACAGAGGCTTTCCCAGGAGTGGGAGCTCAGAGGACTGTCCTGCTCTCTCCCGTGACAGGTTTGCGATACCGAGCCCATACAAACAGCGTCAGAAGCAAGGAAAATCACCTGTTCCTTAAACAAGGCAGCAGCCCCACGCTGCCTAGCTCCAGGGTGCCACGGGCTAACTCGGCTCTGCTGCAGAGCTGCAAACTGGCATTAACCAAGTGTCCGTCCTCCTCTCCCTCCTCCTCACATTAGCAGAGTGACTGCAGATGGCTGGGAAACCCTCCCATGGGGCTGCGACAATCCTGGGCTGCAAACGGGAACTGGGGGAGCCTTCATGCACGGGGGTGGGCAAAGGAAAGGGGAACAAACTAGTGCTGACTTCTAGTCTTAATCAGAGTTCCCCATCTCCGCAGTACGACTCATACGGAGGCATTCCCAGGGGCAGTCTGCTTTGTGACAAAAGGCTCGCTTAAAAGTCAAGCATCTATACCACCATATTTCTGTCAAAGGTAAAATAGCATCACAACAAACATGAGAATACCCAAGGAGCCACAGCAGAAAGATTCAGCATTGCTGGCCAGGCACAGCAGAAGCATTTATAGCTTACAGTCCAGAAGTGCAGCCACATCTCCTCCCTTATCCTCTCCTACACAATGAAGATTATATCCTAAGCAACAAAGTCACAAAATGTGCTACAGAGAGTTCAGTGTGGCCTCGACTCGTATTTCTTCTCAGCTCACATTAGTGAAGCTTACTTACTGGAGAAGTTGCTGTTTTATTTCCTTCACCATATCAAGTCTTGAGTGCATTTTTCTAATGGCCCCAACTAAAGCCCAGCACCTTATTAATCCTTTAACCAAGCAGAGAGATTCGATTTCCCAAATGAAGTTTCTAAATGTATTTATTTGAAAAGAGAAAATTGTGTCTCTCAACCGAAAAAAGGCTGGTTTACCAGTGAGAGGTGCAGAACAGGGCAGGTGATTATGTTTCATCAACCAAGTGGCTCCTCAGAGCAGATATCACTCGCAGCAACAGGCAGGAACTTCCTGATTGAAGGGCAGTGGCGGTCAAGAGAACTACACCGAAGGCGCTGGATTGCCAAATACGGGGAAAGACACACACCAGCGAGTATCCATCCATCCATCCATCCATCCGTCCGTCCGTCCATCCATCCGTCCGTCCGTCCATCCATCCGTCCGTCCGTCCGTCCCTGCATGCCTCCCCGTTCCCTCGGCGGTGCTCCCGGGCCGGTGCCGGGCGCTCCCGGCAGGTGGCGCTGCCCCGCCAGGAACTGGCCGGGACGCGCCGAGCCGGGCGCGGGCGCTCGGGGCGCCGGGACACGGTACCCGGCGCGGGGGACACCGGGAATGCCTGCGTGGCTCTGCGGGAATGCGGCCGTGTCCTCCGCGCCATAGAAAAGGTCCCCACAAAAAGCACATTTCGCAGATTCACCGAACGGTTTGGGTTGGAAGCGGCCACTGGAGGCCATCTGGTTCAGCCTCCCTTACCAAGCCGGGTTCCCTGAAGCAGGTTACTCAGGATTGTGTCCAGTCAGCTTTTAATATTTCCAGTGAGGGAGATTCCACAACCTTCCTCGGAACACTGTTCAGATGCTCAGTCACCTGCACAGCAAAGAAGTTATTCCTCAAGTTCAGGTGGCAGTTCCTGTGTTCCAGTTTCTGCCCAGTGCACCTCATCCTATGGCTCAGCAGCACCAAGACGAGCCTGGCTACATCCTCTTGATACCCTCCCCCAGCTTATTTATACACACTGGTGAGGTCCCTTCTCAACCTCTTCTTGAGGCTAAACAGGCCCAGCTCCCTCAGCCTTTCTTCATAAGAGAGAAGCTCCAGTCCCTTAAACATCATCATTGCTCTCCATTGGACTCACTCCAGGAGCTCCATGTCCCGATTGTACTGAGGAACCCAGAACTGGACACAGCGGCACATTCTGTGCCACTGATCACAATTCTCTGAGACCTGCCATTCAGCCAGTTCTCAATCCCCAGTGTCACAATAAATTAACAGCAGACAATCAATAATTCCTTTTTTCTATCCCCACCTCATCCCACCCCATCCTGTTTAAGGGTGCTTTACAAAGGAAGTTTTGAAATCAAGTGGCTAGACCAACCATTGATTGACCTTCTTCAGAAAATACTTCTTTTTATAGTTACTCAGCTTTAAATATCTTGCTGTATATTTTCTTTTCTCTGTCCTAGGACAGAAAGGGTGAAGACCTGAATCACTGTCAGAGCACTGACAGCCTGAGAAAGAAAAGGAGAATCGATGCAGTTTTCTGTAAAACAAGGCAGAAAGGGGGTGTGAGAACATCAGTCTTGCACATGGAAAACATTGCTGGAGAGCCTATGACACAAAAAGTGATGACAGGTTCTTGCAAAACATGACAGTTCAAACTACAAATGGCTCCCTAAACTGGAAAAGTGCTCCCTCTGTACCCATTCAGACTCAAACATTTTCAAGCTACAAATACTCTACTGGCACATGAGGCTCCGATGGGCTTATCAATGTATCTCTGGGCCATTCTGAGCCAGGAGTCAATGGATATGGGGAAAATGAAGAGCAGGACCAGCTACAGCCACTGGCAAAGCAGCAGTTGTCTAGAGCAGCAGGCAACCAGACATGGCCAAATGACCACGAGCTCCAGTGCCTCTATTCCCTTTGCCAAAGCTCTGGAAAGCCATGCCAGAAGGTCAGGACCCTGCAATGGAAAAAGGGAAGGTCTTTTTGGCTTTCATGCAAGCACATCTCCACTACCACTGTAGGGACACCAAGCCAGAATCTCCCTTCCCAGTATTTTTCTTTCCTACTGCAGAAGACACCTGGCCAATATCCTCATTTATAGGACAATGTGTCAAATTTTGGTTCCTTTTCCTGCATAGCTGAGAAGCTTTCAGCCAGATCTGCTAAACACATCGAGACAAAACAGTCTGTCCCATAACAGATGCAAATTGATCATTCAAACAAAGGAAAAGTTTGTTTCCAGTGGGGGAGGACAGAATTCAGACACATCTTCACAAGACTAAAACAATAACTGGGAGAGGCAATCTCCCTGGTTCACTGATTCTGCTAACTAAACCATAACTGGGTCTAACCTGGTAAAATCTAGCAAGAGATCTGAGCAACAAAGGTTACTTTCTCCTCTGGTGATCCTTCTGGCAGGTGGGATTGGAGGAAGAGGTTATAGGATTTGGGGAATGCAGTCAGGAAGAAGAGGCATGAAGATGAAAGGAGACAAGAGGGACAAGAGAAGGAAACAGCAAGCAAAGACAAAGGGCAAAAAAGTTTGCATTCCTACACAGAGGGAATCTTTATCTCTCACCAGGGGAGAAAGAATTAAACCTTCATTGGAAAAGTCCCCAAAATAAATGAATATCTATGACACTTTCTTTTCTGCCCCTTTCCTAATGGATTCAACCTGAACCCTACACCAGGATGCCCATCCCCTCCTTGCCTTCCTTTCACCTCTTTTATCAAACAGACACAAGCACGAGCTGAGTACAGCATAATAAACACGTCACCTGGCTGCTCCCTAGGCCAGTGCCTCCCCACACCAATCCTGCGGCGATACCCATCCACCCACTGCCAGGCCACCACTTATCTACTCCATGAACAGCAAGAGCTTCCAGCTCCTCTGGCAGCACAGCAGCTCTTCTGGCCCCACAATAACCTATTATTTTCAGCTCCTTAATAGATCTTGCTCTATTTCCAGTACACAGTCAGGAGTAACCCCAGTTTATACAGGGTTGCACGTACTCACCCCAGAGTCCCAACCACTCAGAAGTCATTCACACCTATAGGAATGGTGACAAGAGTAAAGTCTTTGGTTATTCTGCTGATTCCCCTTGGCAAAGATGATGATAGTTTCCATTTTATCAACACCAGTGACCCAAAAGTCATGATTGAAAGCACTCAAATGAAAGACCTCAGGCATCCAGATTAGAGCCTACGGCACCGGGACTTCAGTGGTTCCATCTTCTCTCCAGCTTGGCTAAGCAGGGTGGCACAGCACATGCTACCACCAAATGGCCCTTTGCTACTTTCTTTTTTAACTAACAACCCACACATAAGAAGGAGGGGCACAGGAGTGGATGGTTTGCCATTACAATTAGGTCATTTCTTTTCCTTAACTGCCTCAATTATATGACTGCTGGTACAGCTAAATGTGGCAAAGCAGCTACAGGGACACAGGTCCCAGAGGT
Source organism: Pomatostomus ruficeps (assembly GCA_013400735.1). Lineage (NCBI taxonomy): Eukaryota > Metazoa > Chordata > Aves > Passeriformes > Timaliidae > Pomatostomus > Pomatostomus ruficeps. The sequence goes on from VYZT01025028.1 coordinate 140,762, forward strand.
GTCTCCTCTTGTCTCTGAGTGAACTTCTGTCCCAGGACAGAGCAGCTGCTACCAGCAGTAAAGGGTATCTCTTGCACAATGCTTAGCCATGCTGAAAAGCCAGCTCTTAAAAGAAGGTGGGCAGCAACTTACTATTATTACCATTACATTCAGAGAATTTCTCAAGAGACATTCTATAAAAAGCTGACTATAATCTTTATGCGCTTTCTGGACCTTGTGGTACATGGAAGACTATTGATAGGTGCTCTCAGTAGGAAGCCACCTGAAGCCAGGATAGTTTTCTCTTTCTGTCAAAAAAAATACAGTTTTATGCAAACACATTCTGGATTTGTTTCTATTGATCAATAAATAACAAGTAATAGTAATACATAACTTTATGGAGCCATGTGCAGTCTCTGTGATAGAAACACTGTTCACTGATCACTATAGCATCACTAAATAGCATCTAAAGTCACAGCTGTATGGGTTCAGACTGACACTAGCCCAGATGTGGTGAGTATAGGACAGCCCATGAATCCTGGCAATGCCTGTGTTTCTGGATGCTGACAGGCTGAAAGATGCAGTATCCTACATGTTGACTTTCTAGACCACTTAAAATTAAATCTAAATACGAATTTTGGAGCTAAGTTTAGTCTTTGGGTCTGGACAGGCATGACTGCAGGAGGCTGGCCTCTCCCGCAATATTAGGTCCTTAATACACAGTCTGCACAAACATAAAAATACAGTGTTTGTTTTTAAAGTAGTGTGGTCACTCTGTTTCTTTCTTTAAACCCTCATTACCAAATGGAATGCATAAGAAGAGCCAGGAAAAATATGTTTGTATTTACTAGGGAAAGAAAAATAGAGAGGGAAGACATGAACAACATTATTATATGTGATGAATCTCCTGTTTATTTTAGAGAGTCTGGAAATTGCCTTATTTTTTCAATTGGACCACATGTCCTTGTTAAAGATGTGTTCCACTCCAAACCATAAATATTCCAAAGACATCCTATTAGCAGTGTTATGAAAGAGAAGGAAGTAGATTATCCCAATGGAAGGCATTCACACTGCCTCCTGACATGCATTTGATGTAAGCGGGTCTTCTACACTCCCTCTATAGCAAAGGGGATTTTGTCCAGGAGCCTTCCTACAATCCTCTGTCCTCCCTTTGGAGATGTCTGGGAAGATAAGCCTCTCACACATGCCATCTAAAATTGGTGTCATGTGAATATCCTCTTCTGGCCTTATAAGCTTCGAGTCTGTGAAAACAATAAAACACGATTCTTTAATTTGACATGAGCACAAAACTGCCTTTTACAATTGTGCATCTGAATCTGGTTAGAGGGAGCCTGGGATGCCACCACTTCGACCTTTAGCACTTGGCACTGTGCTGCTGAGGTACGAAGGTCCCAAAGAAACCTGCACAGCTCTGCTGGGTCCACATAAAGCTGCGTGAATGTGGCATGGTGGAGTACGGCCTGATGAGGCAAGTTTACATATGTGCTGCAGTGAGGGGAGAAGGATCAAACTGAAATTAAAATCCTGTCCGACCTCCTCCTAATTCTTAATCACCTTTTAGGTCTTCTCCATCTATCAGGGAGATTAAAGGGAACATGATCCATAGAAGCCATCATATTCCTCAGGAAGCTGATCTTCAGAGAAGGATTCAGAAGCAAGCTCAAGACACTGGAAAGAGAAAGGCTATGGTGCACAGAGCCACTTATTCCTGCTACAAATCCTCCTTTGCCTGGAGCCAGGTGCTTATGAATTCTGTCCCCAGGCAATGGGGTCATCAAGGGAACCTCTTTTCATATCTCTTGCTGCCAGAATTTAAACTGCCCTTCTCAATAGCTCACCAAAAGTAATTTTTCCATGTGCCAATCAAGCTTCACAACCCTTCTGACCTGGTAATAGATCAGCAAAACACAGATTGGGCAAGACAGAATTTGGGATTGGGAATCATTGGTTTTACCTGAAATGACAAATGCACAGATCACTGTAACAGTTTTAGCATCTTCTGTTTGTTTATTCTGTTCCATCAGTGGACACAAATAACTGGTGTTTTTCTGGGTTTAAGCCCATGTGAAAGAGAAAAGATTTGGCTTTCTGTTTGGATGTCATAATATTAATAGAGAACATCTTTAGAGACATATTACAATGCAATATTGCCAATTCCAAGTATTGGGAAAATGAAAGAAAGAAAGAGGACATAATGAATCATTCATCCCCACCCTTCAACAAAAATCACGAGAGTAAAAATGGCTTCAATTCCATTTGTTTACCAGTTTCTGAGCATTTCTGTGTCGTCAGATTACTATTTCAGACTCTTCTGCCACAATGGGAGCTAGGAACTGTCTTAAATAAAGATTCTCAATTGTCTTTAAATCACACGAATCCTGAAGCTGCAGCCTTTCGGGAAAAAGCATCTATCAAAATAAGCTAACAAGGCAGTTGGGATGAAAATACCAGAGCAATTAATGAACCATCAACACTGAACAGGTTCATAAGGTTGCTTGTGCTGCAAGACCCAGAAAAGATGACATTTGCTAAAACCGATTTAAAATGCCTGAAGTGAAAAAAATGGCAAATATACTACATTTTGGGTATTAACCCAGATCAACTATGCACAATGTTCCTTGGAAAAAAATATTATCAACAAAAACCCATCCCCAAAAAACCAGTTGGAGCTTTGTTTTTATGCCAATTCTCCCAGTCCAGATATCTTACAGAGTCAGGAAAAAAGCTGCTGGCAGAAATAGCTCTGTGTAAGGCTCACGAAATGTGGTAACTAAACATTATTATAAATTTATTTCATCTTGACACCAAAGCCAGCTCTACAGCTGTTTTATGATACTGTGAAGGTTAAACTACTACAGAACAAGTACTCCTGCATGCGGCTACTATAAAAGTGTCACTGAATTATTTCTAATTTTAGTGCCCGTTGTTCTAAAAATTGCTTCCTGCTGCACTCCGAGAAGCAAGAAAAAAGGTGATTCACATGAACCCAGGCAGCTGAGGAACTACATGGACGTAACTGATGGAGCAGAGCAGCTACAGGGTTTGTACCGGACTAGGGCTGAGGAGGGACTCTCAGGGGGTTTAAGTTGCCATGGTCCACAATCTGTAAGTCTCGTAGTTGATTTAGTGGTGCTGCCCCACTTTCTGGCAAACTAAGAGAAACAGGTACTTTTAGGGTAGAATGAGACTCAGTTTGGCCATCCAGTTTAAGATGATGTCTTGAATCACACCTGAGAATGGCCATTTGTCTGCACTAACCATATAATTAGTTCAGGCAACTAGAAATTTTATTTATCTTTTTTTTCAGGTGAGCATTATCCAAGTATCCAATAAAAGGTAAATTGGCAGAACACTACTCCAGCTACAAATACAGCTACAGCTACACCTCCACCTCATGGGACTCAAATATGTCACAAAAAAAGGAGGGGAAGAAAACAAGTTCAAGCAGTAGATATTACACCTTGTCAATATGCTTGGCAGAAATTAGTGCCTTCAAAAGCCATTTCCTTTACTGGTGTTCCCAAATACCATTAAAAAAAAAAAAAGAAGCCCCAACCAAACCCAAACCAAAAACCATTATCTGTGAGCTGGATCTATCTAAGAACATAGAGAGGATGACTCTAAGCCATGTAAGCTGAAGGAAGATGAAAATCACTGGTCTCTGTTAGTGAGATGATCACCAGCACGCACATCACAGAATTCTTTAGACTGGAAAAGACTTTGGGGTCATTAAGTCCAACGGTTAACACAGCACCACCTCTCTCACCCTGGACTCCCACAAACACTGTAGCAATGAAATAATTTTATTCTCAGCAATTGCTGGATACCACAAATACCCTTAAAATGAGCATCATGCACATTCTAAATCACAGGTTGTCAGGTTTTTTGTCTAAGAAAAGAACCAAAACCAAACCAGTTAGCAAAGAAATCATGCCTTCATTGTTACCAAGCACAGACTTTGTCACCCCATTTATCTTATGGGGATGCTATTACTGTTGATATGGGCAATTAACTGTATTTGGAAAATACATTTTTCAAAAATTATCTGCACATTTCATCATCAGTTTTGCACAGAAAATTACTTGCAGGGAGAAAGAATTTCACGACCTGCGCCTGAGTTGGGGTAAGTTGATATAGCTACACAGAAATGAAAGATCATACACCAATTTATACAGGCTGAAAAAATGGTCATTAATTCATTTCTAGAGGATTGGAAGCTTCTAGCAGGGGGTGAGCTTTTTTTGTCCCCCAGATCAATAAAGCAAATGGTCAGATCAGGCCTAAGAATTTTTGATACTTGAAAGAGGTGGATGTTTGGTCTCTCAGCATGAAAATTGTGTGAACACTTCAAGTACAATCCCAGCAGCAAAGCATAACACACACACACACCCCCCCCCCAGGAATGCTTATTACTGATATCTATATACACTGTTTATTTGGTATTCGTTTTTCATAAAACAACTTTTATTGTTGAGTTCTAGAGATGCAACTACCTTGTTCAGAAATGCAACTCTTCTCCTTCAAGAATGTGAGTATGGTGCCTAGGATGCCCTGATTACAGCATTACTCAATAGCTGAGAAGCACCAGTATCTAGATTGCTTCTGTGCAGAGGGGCACTATTCAACAGATTACAAAGAAAGGTGTGTTCCACACTGCTCTTTCTTAATTCAAATGTGAATTTTATTTGAATGCATACTTTACTCAGTGTTGCTACCTGAATCTCTAACCAATCAGCATCCCACCCAGCGTATTCATGTGTGCACTGAAACTCCAGGATGCTGCCAAAGCATTAAGCAGCCTACAGAAAAGGGTGTGGAGGGAGGAATGTGCTTCTACTTCCTTTTCTTGGGCAGAGCAGACAGTAAGAAAGACCTCCTTAGTCCAGGGGTTAGTCCAAAACCAGAAGGTTTAATCCACCTATCCTTCCAGTCCAGTCATAATACCTTTGCTGTTCATTTTAAAAGGGAGCAAAAAAATTAAATGCTATTATCCAAAGGCCAAGATTCCAGTGATAAGCAACTGAAATATTGTCTGGGACCTTAATAGCAAGAGCTAAAGGCATGCTCTGCAACTGCAGGGCAACATTTTACTAAGTTTGGCAAAAAAGTCTCCTCCCTTCATCCCCTCAGGCTTCTGCTTAGCTTAGACAAGGAAGGGCAGTTTGCCCAGAGGTTTTCATTGCGAATTTGTTGGGGATTTTTGTTTGTTTGTTTGTTCATCCACATGGCTTACTGCCAGCTTATGAAAACTACAAGCCTGTCATCAGGAGTTCACCCAGTCTGAGAGAGGAAAAACAATGGTTAGACGTCAACCTGATTCCATACATTTAAAATGCCACAGAATATAACACACGTAAAAGAAACATTTCAGTAATGTTGTGACACTCCCCAATTTCAGCAATGGCCTACAACAAAACATCAGTTTGTGTAAGCAATCAGGAGAGGTTTGTCTTGACATGGACAACTCAGTACAAGACATTAAGATCTTGTCTTTGTGTAAGTAGAACCCCCCCCCACAGGTTTGCTCTTCCAGTATGATTAACAATATCCTTAAAAAACCACAACTCTTTCCTTACCCCCTATGAAACAAATTTCTTCCAAACTTTTTCAGGGCACATTGCACTCAAACACAGGAAAAAAACCTTGAATCATCTTGAGCTGTACTAAGAAGAGCAAAGAGGATTCCCTCAAAACAGGAAATCCTACTTTGTACAGTTAATATTCCTGCTGAAGCCAGTGGACAACTTGGATACAGGCAGCTGAGAGGATGAGACTTATCAACTGCAGACAGGCAGGAGAGAAAAAACACTCGGTCAAATCCCAGCTAGTGCAAATCAGTGTAACTCCACTGAAGTTAAGAGGGCTGTGCCGATTCAAGCCAGCCGTGGATCTAACTCACAGTGTGTTTTGCAAGACTATTTTCAACTCTTCAGGGCTCTGCTCTGTTTAAACATCCCCAACATCCACTGAAATTAATGACAACTGTGTGTGCAGGACACTAGTATTACTTTTTAACTATTTGGGAGGTGCTCAGACACTGTGATAATGAGCACCATATATTAGAACCTAGACAGAACGGTATTGAATCATCAGACCCTTAAGTGGGACATGTCATTAATCTTTTCCTTGGGAGAGCATTTCAATTTTTGCTTTGGCAAATGAGGATTCATCATTAATAGATGTGGGGGTTCTACGTTTGCCAAGTCCCAGACAAAAGTGTGTTTTTCCATTTGCCTTGGGCTTGTGTAAGCTTGCCTAAGGAGGCCAGTCTTGCAGTTTGAGAAACGCTGCTAGCAGCCACCATACCCTCATTCCCAGCTAAATTAAACCCTATTATGCTGTAATTAACCTTGCCTAACTTGTTCTGAGTTACAGCAGCAGGTAAAAATCATGCTTTTCCTAGGCTGTCCCCAAGAAGCATTTTTACATATCAGGCTTGCCTACTCTTCAAATATTTTCAGTTACTCCTGGAAGCTCTTCTTCTGAAGATCACAGCTCAACTGCAGACATCAGAACTCTTCTTGACTTCAGTGAGGGCAAAATCCCCTGCAAATTTACCCATGCACCTCGTGTTCATGCCAGATGGCACATTTTTGGAGCAGAGAGACTTCCACAGAAACGATGGTGAAAATACATGTATACAAATTGTTAGGTTTAAATGTTTAAAACATACACATAGGCAGGCTCACTAAGTTTTCTTGGTCAAATTTAAAGCAGCAAAATTCAATTTTATGAATTAGTCTATTGCCTTTTTTATTAAAATGCAAGTTAAGGAAAAGGAGAAAGAAACCTACTACATTTCTAGTTTCAATTTGATACTTGGGATATGTGTGAGAAGAATGAGCACAAAGTAGGAAGAACCTCTCATTTACAAGCTACACTTCTGTAAGAAAAATAAATTCTTGGCAGAATTGCAGTTTTCAGACTTTTTTTCCCCTCCTCTTTTAAAAAAAATCGAAATTCTTCAGCTGTATTTTGAAAGATCCAGCATTTTTGCTAAGGTCCATCTGGTTAAGTCCACAGACCTTCAAGCCAGGCCATCAATGCCACAGTTGTAAAGCAGACATCCTCTGAAATAATTCAATGAAGTTAGGACAGAAAGTCCAGATAGTCCTTTAGCTGCCTGCAGTAAGTGTACACACAGAAAATACAGTATAAAACAGCACAAGACAAATGCTACATTGCCCTAAGTAAAAGGGCACTCACAGACAAAAGAAGTGCTATCACTGAATACATCTTGCATACTATTACCAGTGGAAAGGTGGAAAGCCTCTGGAGAAAGCAGCCTAGAAAGTCAATCTGTTTTTCCCTTTTTTTTAATCTGTGCATCTGAGTGTAGGGTGCGGATAAAGTAGAGAACAGATGGTTATGCAGTAAGTGTATCAGCCTGCCTCTAGCACAGCCAGCTGACAGCAGCTGCAGCACCAGCAGCNTCCCCGGGGCCGGCCCGCGGCTCCCCCGCTCCGGCTCGCTCCGCCGCGGGCGCTGCAGGTCTCCGCCGCTGCCGGCCGATGCCCGGGCCTCGCTGGTCAAGTGGTCCTAAACATTTCACAATTATGCTAGAGAACTGTTGAACTGTTAAGAACCACTGCACCAAGGAGGCTGAGGGTCCGCGGGGAGCGCGGCGGGGCGGGGGCGCGCTTCCCGCCCGCTCCTGCCCCGGGCTGGACTCTTCCTTTCGCCGCGGCGGACCTGGGGACGAGACAGAACACACGGGACTGGCTGGCGGGGGGNAAAAATCGAAATTCTTCAGCTGTATTTTGAAAGATCCAGCATTTTTGCTAAGGTCCATCTGGTTAAGTCCACAGACCTTCAAGCCAGGCCATCAATGCCACAGTTGTAAAGCAGACATCCTCTGAAGTAATTCAATGAAGTTAGGACAGAAAGTCCAGATAGTCCTTTAGCTGCCTGCAGTAAGTGTACACACAGAAAATACAGTATAAAACAGCACAAGACAAATGCTACATTGCCCTAAGTAAAAGGGCACTCACAGACAAAAGAAGTGCTATCACTGAATACATCTTGCATACTATTACCAGTGGAAAGGTGGAAAGCCTCTGGAGAAAGCAGCCTAGAAAGTCAATCTGTTTTTCCCTTTTTTTTAATCTGTGCATCTGAGTGTAGGGTGCGGATAAAGTAGAGAACAGATGGTTATGCAGTAAGTGTATCAGCCTGCCTCTAGCACAGCCAGCTGACAGCAGCTGCAGCACCAGCAGCAGGATTTATCCTACCTGTTCCTTTTAAGTTACTAAACTCCTCGGTTCCCACAGGACACGCAATAACTTTTTTTTTTTTTTTAAGCACTTGTACTCCCTTTGCTCGTTCCGCCATCCCCGGAGCGGGACCCGCGGCCAGCGGCGGCTCCTGGGCCCGGCCCTCCCTCGGCTCGCCGCCCGTCCCAGGTGCTGCGGGGCCGGACCGGGCTGGGCTCCCGCCGGCCCCGGCACTGGCTCCGGCTCCTCCTCCCCGGGGCCGGCCCGGCCCCGCACGCCCGCCCGCACTCCTCGCTCAGCGCCGCCACTTACTGATGGCCACCGTCCCGTGAGCATCCCCGGCCTTGCGCTGGGGCTGGGAGAGCTTGACGGCAACACGCTCTCTTTTAAAAGTGGGAAGAAAAAAAAAATAAACCAACCAGGAAAAAAAAAAAGTTTAAAAAGAACAAAATGAAACAAAAAAAGCCATTCTCCTGAGGGGCCGCAGCTCGGCGGCAGCCCGGGCCGGGCGCCCGCTGCCGCTCCCCGCCACCCATGTGCCGCGGCCGCCCCTCTGCCGCGCCTGGCCGTGCGGGGCCCTTTTATACCCGCGCGGTACCTCGCGGTGATGAGCCGTCCCCGGCGCGGCAGCCAGGAATGCTGCCCTCGCCCCTCACACGACCAGTTTTTCCAGGCTGCCTTCGCACTGACGGGGCGGTTTTGTTTCCAGCCATCATCTGGGGCGGCCGAACGTCAGCAGGTAGAGAAGGACAAACCTGTTCCGAGGCGGCGCGTTTCCTCCCTCCCTCTCTCCTCCCGCCGCCCTCCTGCCCTCCGCCCTGCCACCGGGGGAAACTGCTCGACAGGTTTCGCCGAAGCTGGAGGTGGCTCCGGGGGGTGAGTAAGAGACTCCACCCTGCGCCCTCCCGACAGGCGCTGCCGCTGACGGGCGGCCTGCCCTCGCACCCTCCCGGCCCTCCTCGCCTGGCTGGCAGCCCTGGAAAACAAAACAACAAAACAAAACAAAAAAGCCTTAAACCGGCACGTCACGTTCTCGGGGGGATTTCACCGCCGCAGCGTGAAAGCCCGGCCTGGCCCGGGATCCGAGCTTGTGGCGTCGCGCCTGGTGAGCATGGCCGCTTCCCTTCCCGCCGGCTCCCGGCAGGCCCGAGGTCTTCTCTCCTGCCTGCCATCCCCGGGATTCTCCTCTTTCCCCACCGGCCAATATTCTCTGAGATGAGAAGGCAATCTGCAAAAGCCCTCTGACATCCCTGGGTGAGCTGACAGCTTTGACGTGCTGCCCAGCCCTCCTGAAGGGTAGCACAGGTACCCCTTTCTACTCTGGAAGTGTTCTTTGCCAGACTGACTCTCTTGAGTGTAGTTTCAGGGGGTTTTTAAGAAATTACATGAGAAACCACCTGCTGTGTGTGAGTGCCCCATCTTCCCCCACTATCCCTACAGTACTGCTGCTGTTTCCTCAGGTGCCCAGAGGAGCCACCACTGGGGAACATCACACCTTTCCAGAGGTCACTTTCTGCTCCTCAGTGTTCCTGACCTTGGTTTCAGAAAGGCAGGACTAAGAAACCAGGACTGAAAAACATGAAGAAGACCCTGATATTCAGAGGTGTTTGACAGCCAACAGAGAGGAAGTACACCCTGAACTTCGACAGACTAGCAATGAAATCTAATTCATGGAGGTTTCTGAGCCATGTTGTTGGGGTGAGCTGAAGGGCCCTCATGCCCTACCACCTTAGGGTGGGGATTATGGTAATCCCACAGTCGGCTTCCCTGTAGTGGCAGTGGGGACGCTGGCTGGTGGTGGTGCCAGGCTGCCTGCACTGCCTGACCACATGCTGCTCTCGCCAGCCAGCCCAGGAGACACCATTTCAAAAAGATGCGTATGGTAAACCTTGCTCTGCCAGTGACTCAGCCTCCGGCCTCAGCCAAGTCGCTTCACCACACCTTGAGAAGGAGATAATGCTTACCTACCTCATCTTATGAGGCTTCACTAATGTTTATATAGTGCTTTGAATGTTTAAAGAACTGAATGCTGTTTATGAATTTTGGTGTTCAAGATCCTATGATCTTTGTGCCTTTAAAAATATATAGGAGACTCAACTTGTCCCAGAGGAAATGCCCATACAGGAGGCATCCCAGAGCAGCAGAGCAGGGAGAAGCCATGGTGGCTGTGCACGGCTCATGTGAACATGGTGCTGCACCAGAAGCTGAAGTGCTGGAACCAGAACAGGTTCCTCTAGGAGCCTATGCAAACCTCCTGCTGAGGAAGCTCCCTGGATCTAGGCTGGAGGCATTTCAGTCTGCTTTGGTAAAGCCAGCTCCCGCTCTTCTGCTCTGCCCTCTCACACTCAAACCCAGAACTTCCTTTTGTGCCTTTTTCCAGACAGCCCCAGCCACAGGGGGGTTTCTGGACCTTCTCATTCTCCTAAAAGGATACTTGCTTGCCTTGGCTAGAGGAGGCTGCACTATTGGTGAGTTCACTCAGAGGAGACCTCTGTCCTTGGCATCCGTGGAAATCTGTGGAAGCAAGACTGCTATTTACACCCTGTAGGAAGAGGCATTTGTGCTATGACAGTGTTCTAGGTCATCCACTCCTGCCAGTGATGTGTACAGCATGTGCAGCATGATTGCATGGGCTGTATTTTATATATAATCCTTCACTAACTGCACTGGCAACTCTCACCTGCCTCTGACAAACACAAACTCACACCCACACCCACAGCTCCACAATACCACCCAGCTAAATAATAACCTGACTGGCCATACTAACTGGGTTCAAGAGTCCTTTCCAGCCAAACCAGTCAGAACCTGCTGCTGCACTGGTGAGATATATAATCCCCAGGAATCTCAATGCTTTTCGGGTCAGACACACATGACAGATGGCCCCTAAACTCTGAGCACTAAGTGGGGACGTGCCTGCCGCAGTCAGGGTTCTCTGAGGTACTGGAACCTGTATGGTGTTTAGGCAGGATGAACCATCTCCTGCTTTGGACTTCTTTTTAATAAGTGTTGGTGGTTTTACTGTGAGTGGGTAAACATACCTTTCATTTAATTATATTAAGTATTTAGTAAGTTCTGTTTCTCACCTCAATTCTGAAAGTAAGAAAGTTAACATCCTGCTTCTTCCCTTCACTAGGAAGAGTCTAAGAGAACAAACTAAAGGCTTTGAGAGGTAGAAGAGTAGAAGTGCCCAACAGTGGAAGTGGACAGACAGCACTACACGTGGGATAAGCAATGTATTGTTCTTTCTCTGTGAAAGTGTGAAAGGTGATTGAAGCATTAAAATAATAGAATCATTCTGAAATTATATAGGGGGAGGGAACTGAGAAGTATTAGAAAGAAGAGTAATTAGTCTGTTGTTTCTATTGATGGTTAAACTAAGTATTGTTTATATCAGCATGACCTGAATGAAAAGGACTGTGGTACCTCTCAACATGGCCTCATCACACTGGCTGCTGAGAGCACTCTGACTGCCCCAACACTCCTGAAACCTGGAAAAGCAGCACACTCTAACGTGGAACGTGATGGCTTGAGCACCTGTGCAGGAGGCAGAGTTCTCTTGGATTGGGAAAGCAAATACCAGTCACCTGGTAGTGTCAAACAGAGAGGGCAGCACAAAAGGAGACATAACGCCAGGGGTGGTTGTAGGAGACAAAGAGCTGGTCTGGGAGGTAGTGAAGATGAAGGATAAGCTTGTGGGAGGACATAAAAGGCTGTGCTGTTTGCATGGCAGAATATGGAAGACCATGAATGCTCTGCTAATGAGAGGAAGATTATATTTCAGGGAGGTTCTACTTTGAAAAAATGAAGTTATGAAAAATGACTGGGAGGTGCTATCGTTATTGCCAATCAATATCCCCATGCTTCTTTGGCAAAAGCTCCCCACACTTTCCTGCTAGTTCCTTATTTCACAGGTAACATCATGGAAGGGTATAGGACAACCCAAAGTACTATTCCTTGTATGTCATGTTTTATCTGACAGTTCTAGATTTAAATCCAGCCCTCAAACTAGGCATGGACATGGACCTTACCATTTCTCTGCTTATCATTTTTACGTTCCTCATTATTTCCCTACTGATTCCCTACTCTTGCTCATTATTACTCACCTAAAATTAGGTTGTAAGTTTCTTAAAGAAAGACACAGAATCTGACATGTCATGTAAAGTATTTTTACCATTCTCAGGTCTGGTAAACAGAAAAAAAAAAAAAATTCTCTGCAAGTGGATTTTCTCCCACCCTGGGAAATCAACATTCCATATGTTCATAGCAAACAGTGATGGGGCAACTTCATGTTTACTTTAGTTGGTTTAAACTCATTTGTCAATACAGCAGCCCACTATGTGTCACATGTGAGCATAATAATAGCTTGATACTAACTTGATTTGCAGTAATAAACACCCTGAGAGATGGCCTAATGCTTCCTCAGAAACAGGAAGCCTTTTGAGATTACTGCCTAAATAACATCAAGTGATTTATAGATAAGTGGATGAGGTGGGATGTTTTTCCAGCCAAGAACTTTTAGAAAGACTGTGGGTTTGCCATTCAGTAGGTAGATTAATAACGATGGGCTAGAAATTAAAATATGGCTAACAGCTTCTAATGAAGCCAAGAATTCACATTTTATTGGAAATGCCACTATTGTGTGCACAAAATTTTTAATTAATTCAAAATTATCAATTTAGCAGGAGAGGGATTTGTATCTCATGTGCTTTATCTAAACATACACTTCAATGTCCCTGAGCACTACAGAGGTTACATACCAATTTAGTGTGTAATACTGCTTTTCACCATTTTCCTTGTCTGACTTAACACCTTGTTCATTCCAGAAGCTAACTGTGTAAATTACATTATACAAATTAATGTAGTTTCTTTTCCTTTTTGGGAGAATTTTTCAAGTCAAGCTCTGTCTATATTCAGTAGCACAGTAGCAAGCAGCAGATTACAAATTTTCTGATTTCTGCTTCAAATTTTCAATTTGTTGAACAGCTCAGTTCCCATAATAACAAGTCTAGAATAAGGAGACTTCAAGGCTTTGCACACTTCTAGGCTGGTTCAGTTGGTACAATTGCCTGTGCATCAGCAGCTGCAAAAAGAAAAATGTGTGAAGACCAATGCTTGTGCTGCAGAGATGGCGTGTGAGCTGTCAGGCAGATGTGTCCTGGGAGATCTGTCCATCTCTGCACTGAGACCCTGAGAGTAAGGAGAAGCTTCAACTCTGGCCCTAAAATACATTAGGGAAAGCACATTGCAAACAACAAGGAGGTGCTTCTGAAGCACTGATGCAGATTATACTTTGCCGTGACTTTCCACTCTAAGTTCAGAGCCCCAGCAGTGTGTTGAGATGACAGCTGGAGATCACATAATCACAGAATAGTCAGGGTTAGAAGGGACATCTGGAGATCACCCAGTCCAACCCCCCTGCCAAGGCAGTGTCACCTGGAGCAGGTGACACAGGAACATATCCAGGTGGGTTGTGAATGTCTCCAGAGAGGGAAACCTCTCTGGGCAGCTGTTCCTGTGCTCTGCCACCCTCAACGTAAAGAAATTCTTCCTCATGTTGAGGTGAAACTTCTTGTGTTTTTGTTTATGGTCTTTGTTCCTCATCCTGTCACTGGGTACCACTGAAGAGAGTCTAGCACCATCCTCTGACACCCACCTTTGAGACATTGGTATGGATTAGTGAGATCTCCTCTGAGTTTTCTCTAGATAAACAGGCCCAGCTCCCTCAGTCTCCTCATAAGAGAGATGCTCCAGTCCTTTAATCCTTTGTGGCCTCTGCTGGACCCTCTGCAGTAGCTCCTTGTCTGTCTTGTACTGAGGAGTCCAGAATTGGACACAGAGATGTGTGCATGAGAAATGAATCCACTGAGTCCTCTTTTGCAATCAACTCTGGATAAACAGTCCCTGTAGTATTTCAAATTTCAGGAAGGCTTGATCTCATGGTTACTTCTTTATCTCCTCAGAATCAATTCTCCTTTCTCGCTCTCTCTCGCTCTTTTTTATTTGAAATAAAAATACAAATTAAATAGCCAGTGAACACAATCTTGACATGACTAGTTTTGAATGCCTCACTTCCCAGATGCCTGACTGTAGATCATAAGAAGAGCTGACTTTCATTAAATGCCAGCCACTTTTTACTCTGCCATGAAGTTTCAGGCTAAACCCTGGAAGCTAGCACATGAAATCACTCACTTTTTCTGAACATTTCAGCCAAGCAATTCATAGTTAAGATTACCTGCTGTGCATTGTCTGCTTCAAAAAATTTATAATTGATTGCAATGCTTAATTGTGATAGCCATCACAAACCGTGTAGCAACTTGATTTTTCATGATCACCAACCAGCTGTTTTTTCAGTTGGCAGGATTACATGTCTTGTCCCATAAAGCCAAGAGAAAGGAAGTAATTACTAATTATTTGACCATCTATCGAGATTTCCTAAGTATTTGCTGGTTCAAGCTATTGAAGATACAGAGTCAGAGTGTGACTTTGCCCTGATGTAGCATGGTAATTTTTCGCAGCATCTCATATTTCTGGTTTTATGTCCTTGGATGTAGAACTTTCCAAACAACAGTGGTGAATGGTGACATAGCTGTGGGCAGAGATCTTGGTCGAAGTGGTCCAAGTAAATAAACTGACTTATTTCACATCACAGTTTTGTCAGACAGTAGAGTTAACAGGCTGGTTGTCTTTGACCTGAAGCCCTGGAGCTCTACAGGATTCAACAGAAATCTTTGCTGGATGCCTCAAGGGTGCTGGAATTGTGTCATCCCAGTCTGACCCTTCAGTGGGAATCAGAAATTCAGATGTGCTACAGAAAGAATTTGATGCATTGAAATCCCAATTTTACTGGGCCCTGGTCACAAAGATCCACAGCAAAACACATCCAGAAAGGAAGCTACACCCCTTGGAAGATGTGAGTGTAATTATTCATGCACAGACAATCAGCATCAGAGAGTCTCCCCAGCACAGCAGCTTCTTGAATGTGACAGGATTAATTGACAACTGTCTGTTCTAATTGTGATAACTCCGTATCTCTCAACAAACAATTGCCATTAAGATTCCTTTTTCCTCACCCTGAAATTCTTTTCTTTGCTATATGTGACCTTTCTACTGAATTGCTAGGATTGTCATTTCCCTTCTATACTAATAGTTAATCATTTCATGTAGAAATAATCAGCTGATGTAAACAAACATAATTGTCATCCTCTTTTCCCTTTCTTAGCACCTTTTACTGTGTGGAGTCTCACCTAATGTCACTTTTAAGCCCATAAAACCAGGATTTGGGACTGTTGAACACCAAGCACAAGAGCCTAATGGGAGCTACAACAGTGGCAGTAGAGGAAAAACACATTAATTGTGCACATAAACATGTGATGATGAGGCTTATCTGTACTCAGAAGTGCTGCAGAGGATACTTAGCAGGCAGCTTTGGCCAGGCAATATCTCCCCTGGCCACCATTCTTCTGCTCCCATGTGGAAGCTGAGGAGATGTGAAGGAATACTGTGGCTTGAGAGAGTAGTTATTTATTGCTGTGGTATTTACTGCTGCTGCAAGACAACGAGTGAGATCTCAGCCTTTTCCTGCCTCATTGTGCAACGTGCCACGCATCAAGTCGCGCAACGCTGGGGCCTGGCAGTGCCTGCGCACGGAGGAGGCTGCGGAGCAAGGCTGCAGGATGTTGTTGGTTGGCACCTTACCATGGACTCCCTGTGATGTGCAGCATCCTGGAGTGGGAGGGAGGTGCTGGTGTGAAGCTCAGAACGCCAGTGGGAGCGCACAAGGTATGCACTGGCTGAGCGTGTCCTGACAGGAGAGCCTTGGCAGGGCTGGCTGGGGGGGAAAGGGGCACTGCTCTGCTCTGCCAGCCTGTGAGGAGCGTGGGCCCCGCTTGTTATAACCTCCTGGTACATCAGGGGCAGATTTGGACATCGGGGACCAAATCTTTTGACCCTGAGATTTGAATCAGCTCTTCCCAATGGGGCCACATTAAGCAGTACTGTTTAGTGTGGTTCACATTAGACATTTTGCTGCCATGATTCAGGATTCTTGTCTGAGCTACACTTTTCAGACACAGGCTTCTGCCTCTTCCCATTCAGCTGATCACAGGTAAACAAATATATGTATAATGAAGTCTCTAAAGTAATTTTCAGATAGACACTTTGCAAAATAATAAATCTGGTAGTACCAGATTTTATTCTGACTCATGGACTATCTAAGATGGCAACATTTGAGTCCCACAGATTCATTTGTATGGTTCTGTAGAATACTTTACATATCTTATAAGCTTTCTACATTAGTAGCTTTTCTAAAAGAGTCACTAAAATTAAAGTGCTGTTACAAACATGCAATCAAACACCGTGTCATAAAACATTGTTAAAGAATCATGGACAGACTTGTCTTACTAGTCTAGAAGATGATAATACTGCTGATAGAGTCCACTTGGAAGAGACACAAACATATCAGCAGTGCTTCTGATAACATACGCTGCACACATTTGATCAATTTTTTATAAATTTCTTGTTTTCACCCACCATACAATTACTTCAGGTTTGTCTCAGTGATCTAACAAATTGTGTGCTGGGAACAAAAAAAAAGCATTTTGTTTCTTATCTGCTGTAATAGGTTCTATGGAGGGACCAGCAGAGGTACCTGGAGAAGGGGATTACCCCTATGTCTGCATTTGATCACTCTGGGTCCATTAGTGCTGCATGTAAGTGGAACTGGGCTCACTTTATCTTCTATGCACAAGGGACACATTTCCCTCCCCACTCATCTCAGTATTGGAACAAGCCTTAAAAATGGAGGAATCTTCCAACTAGATCACAATCTAGTGATCTGGAAGAATCCCAGTAGATCACACCATTCAGAAGACTGCAAATAAAGAAACTCTGATTCAAGGAGGGGTTTAGTTCCAGATGAGCGATTTCATTATCACTCACTGCTGAACAGCAAAATCCTTGTATGACACAACTGAGACATGCTACAGTATAGTAACTAAGTTAAGATGTGCAAAACTGGAGATATTTAGCTATTTAAGAAGAAGGAGCAGATGCTGAAGCCTTGTCGAACATGATTTAATTCAGCAAGTACTGATCAGTTAATCTGTCAGGGGGTCAGCCAGCCTTGTCAGATGTTAAGTTTACTGCAACAACATGCAATAGGAGAGCAAGCACATGCTGATTTTTCAAATAATTGAGTGCCCTTCCATGACAAAAGTTTTATAAGAGGATCTTCAAACAGAAACTTATTATTTTCAGCCATCAGTAGAAAAGAAAGTGGTTGCATTCAGGAAGGAAAAGCTGTGGCTCAAATCAGACAGGACCCTGGACATGGTAGTTGTGCAAATCTCTGCTTTCTGCAGTGTTAATGGGAAGTGCTGACATAGGCCAAGTAGTCCCTATTCCTTGGCAGTATTAGCTGGATTATTAGGAAAAAGAAACAAAGTGGAAGCTGGGTGTTGTCTTTCAAGTGAAGAAAGCTGTAGAATTGATGTAATGTTTGACTTTTAGAGGAGGCATTCATAGCGTTTCCTCCGTGGAGAGTCAGCAGAGGTTCCAGCACCAGCATTCATTCCCAGAACATCACTGCAACGTAAAGCATTCAACACCGGAAGTAAGTCCAGCATTTGTGCAGCAGTTTCGAGTGTCACATTATTGATTGTGCCTTTATGCTGTTCTATAGTCACTGCTGAAATTGTGTACAACAGGATGGTCCAGACCTGCAGGAGCCTCTCTGACACTCACACAGGTGGAGGCTGGGAGCTTGGGCACATTTGGCCCAGTGGTGATTCTGCAGGGCAAGGAGAACTACAGCCTAACCACTTGCGTTATTAGACTGAGGCTGGAAAAGAATGGGAGCTGTTGTCCTGAGTTTTGCAGTTTCTCAGTGTTTCTCTTTGCTGTGATACTTTCTCACAAATTCTGCTGTAAACATGGCCATGGTTTCTTGACAACTATGTTTTGTTAACTGTCCGTGTTGTTGTAATTCCATTCTCCTGGGCAGAGAAATATGATAGATAGATGCTTTGACCAATGGAATGGAGAGGTAGTGATTTCTACCTCCAATCCACGGTGATTTGTAAAAACATATATATAAAGGTCAGAGGGTTCTGCCCTCGCTCTCTCTTTTTGCCCTCTCTTTTGCTCTCTCTGTGTGGTCTCTCATTTTGGCTCTCCTTTTGGCTCCTCGGCCTAGTCGGCCTCATCCATGCTACAGGGAGCCACTGCCATTTCCTAGCAGAAACTAAAATGCCACTTTATGTTCCAATTACAAACTGATAATAAAAAAAAATCACAAGTTTTCTGCAAAAAACAAAGAACAAAAAACAACCAAAAAACCCACAAACCAACCAAAACCCAAAAGTAACTTTATCCAGCTTCCACCATGCCATTTCAATGTGTACTGTGTATAGAACACCAAGCACAGATCTGCAGATGATCCTCACGGTACGTGCTAGATGCCCCAAACTGCAGTTGGATGTAGCTGTGGAAGGGTGCGTGGACATCATGGGTGACTGGAGCTGCAGCTGTTTGAGAAGTTATGAAATGGGCCTGCAGTAAGTCCTGGCAATGGAATGAGTGCGTTTGCAATACCCATGGCCCTGTACAGCTGCTTAATCTGCAACCCTTTAGTGAGCAGGAGATTGCTGGATAAAAAAAGAGTGTATTGGATCTTTTCAAGAATGATCTGAAGGAGAAAAATAAGGATGTTCAAAAAATTAAGCTGCCTCTGGAATGTCTAGCATACTTTAACTAATGAAAGACACTGCTGCTTACAGTAACAGAAACAAATAGGTAGAAACAAACAGGAACAATTTTATTCCTTACTAATATTTAGATTTTACTTTTGAGCAATAACTATGCAAAACTTAAGGGTTACTACACACAAATAGATTCATCATAAGACTGGGAGTTATCACTGAGAGTATAATTATGATTATTAAATCAACAGCATGAAGCAAAGGGTGTAGGAGACGAACAAGACAACACAGGATCTCCAAAGTGTTACTGAAGTTCATCTCCAACACTGAGTCAAGACCTGAAGTTTCTTGCCTTGGTTGCATGATTCTTGCCACAGCACTCTATACACAGTTTCTCTTAACACTTGTAGACTGTTAACAGTTCCCAAATGAAATTCTGACATATATAAAAGAGATCCAGTTCTTCCTCAGATAAACATTAAATTTGCATTCATATGTCTGCCATTAAAACACACTGGTCTATTTATAAGGCAAATCACAAATTTTCTAGAAAGCTGCAGATGAAGTATTAATAGTATATATATTTCTGTAAAAGTTTGTCAGAAAGAAGCTAATACTGCTTTATTCTTACTGGAAAATGACCCAAACCATTTCATTTTAGCTTTATGAGCTTCTTCTAAGTCTTCTTACTGGATCACATCTCAAAATGTTGTCCTTCATGTCCTTACCTGGCTTATATACAGGATCAAAATGGTTGGCTGTTTTCTTCCCTCTACTTCAGTTTTACTGTTGAGACCTATTATTTCAGTAATTCACACCAGAATATAATTCTCTGTTCAAAACAAAAAGTATGTTTTGTACTTTAGATGTATATTGTTTTTTAGAAATATAAGAAGTTATTATTTAGAAAGTTTTCTGTAGATCAGATGAGCCTTTATTGAAAAGTACAAAGAAAATATTGATGCTTCTGTCTATGGTGCAGTCAGTCATTCTGAAATAAAGAAGTGCAGAATGGATGCTGTTGTGAACAAATGATGGCATCTGAGAATAATTAAAAAATAGAAAATATTCCAGTGCCATGAAAGTCACTTGTAGAAAAGTTTATCAAGGGATTGCCTGGTTCAGTGCATCAACACTTAGACTACTGATGGAGGCAAGAGTTAAGATAATAGTGCTGAACACCACAGGAAGAAGAGTCTGTGCATGATTTTACTCCTGACTGTAAAAATTTTCACAAACATTACTGTGCTACATACATACCTTTATGTATTTACAGATAAGACGCCAAAAAAGATGTTGAATTTGATGCCTGGTTTTTGATGTTAGATCTCATTTACTTATTTCTGTATTGATTTTATTCCATCTAAAGCATGTTCATTGCTATGTAATATCAATTATTTAATAGTGAGACACCATAGTTGTAATTTTTGTGACCACAGTGAAGACATGCACTACTCTTCACATTAATCAGGCATTTTTATGGTTTTGTTTTTAACTGGAGTGTATACAGCATTTTCTCAGTCTACATGCACAGTTCCCTTGTTTTAGTGTGATCTGACATGCAGTATGCCTTGGGAATCTTTTAATACTAGCAGGCTCAGCAAGTAGTCCTTGCAGCTTTTCTCCATGATAAGAATAGCTGTGGGAAGGCTGAGTAGTATAAAGAGGAAAAAGAAAAAACTATCTGCACTTCAAAGATTCCCTTCAGATGCAGCAGATAGAAAATCCACGCAGATTACTGCAGAAGCTGTAGGTGAAATTAAAAGTTGCCATCTCCAATATATGCATTTGCCTGAAGTATTCTCTATGTTTACATATTCTAGGGCAGACACAGCTGTAGAGATACATATTGCCTTCTTTCATTGGTCTGAAAGTGTTGGGACTTTAAACTTGGGGTCTGTTAACACTGAGATCCCATTTACAGTCCAAAGAATTATGTGTCCAGCGTGTAGCAATCTTGATTATATTCTGGTCAGGATGTGGGAAAGATGCTATTAGAAACAAAACAATCAATTCGCTCAGGCAGTCCCACAAACATGCTTTATGGCATCTGCCTCCTACTCATTTCAAGTGAGGGTTTATAGTGACACATTGGTGAAAATTAGTACACAACTGCAGGCAGATGCCCATGACTGATTCAATTGTTTGCACTGACACTCACAATTGCTGTAATTGCAACTGATGTGATAAAAGTCATTGCAAAAAAACAGACGAAGTGAAATCAACATTGTTCCTCAGAGATTTTATTAGTTGAAACCCAGAAATGCACAATCCACTGTTTTTCCTTGGTATGAATTCACCACAGCATTTCCATTTGCTCTGCCTGCAATACCGTCCTCAGTGGTTTAGCGTAACAACATTCAAAAGGCCTCTTTAAAATCAGGACTTGTAACAGGAACAGCCATGCATTCCAGCCTCACTTGTTTAAAAGAATTTCTTTCCAAAAAGCAATTAAAAAATAAAGGCAGCAAATGACTTTTAGACAATCAATGTGATCCTAAATAAAGAATCTTTCTAAGCTGTAGCTTCCCTGCATGCCCCAAGCAGCACTACCATTGTTCCTTTCCTCTTCTCCTCCCACAACGGCTTAACACCATGAATGTTCCAAGCTGGTATTCCTGATGAGGAGTGACCATCTTCTACAGCCCCTGAAGAAAGAGATAATGGATGGTCAGAACTAGGCAGTATCCAAAACCTTCCTGAGAACAGATTATTCTGTAGCCTGCTAAGCCAGTTCTCACGCGGTGCTGAAGACTTCCTTCAGACCGCCTACACTACTGGTGGCTCAGTCCAAAGGAATTATGAGGTGATCCATGGAAGAGTTGAGGATTTAACACATTCACTCCCCACTTACAAAAGAAAGGTGATTTTTGCAGACCTATTCCAATGAAAATGGAAATCCCTTTGCAGCCTAACTCACATTCTGCAAAGTATTTTAGCATTGCCATCCTGACTGCTGGAGAACTTCTATTTAAATGCTCAAGATTGTGATTGTATCTAATCCTTCTATATCGGGTAAAACCCAAGAAAA
The DNA here is from genome assembly GCA_013400735.1 of Pomatostomus ruficeps. Lineage (NCBI taxonomy): Eukaryota > Metazoa > Chordata > Aves > Passeriformes > Timaliidae > Pomatostomus > Pomatostomus ruficeps. The sequence goes on from VYZT01025028.1 coordinate 162,703, forward strand.
CCCCAAAACTTTAAAGGAAAGCAAAAAAATCTGCCTGATTGTGTCCTTCATTCATTTAAACCAATATAGAGAGAATCAAAAATTCCAGTTGCAGTAATCCCCACTAACATCTCTCAAAAGGGACACACAAGTGGCCAGATAACCATCGATGCAGCAAAACCTTTAACTACATTTTATGCTAATTTTAATAAATAAAGGAGATCATCTCCTTCCAATATTTAAACTGGGATTAGACTTGCCAGTATATTGGAGAAATCTAAATCAACAATGTGTTGCATCAGAAAGGAGCTCTGAGAAAGGAAAGGCGAGTGTTTTAAATGCTTCCAGTTACAGCACAGCCCTGGAGAAGGTCAAACGCCCGAACAAGTTCCCTACAGAGGAACTTTTCAGATCTGATGCTCTGAACACGAGGTGCACACGCGCCTCACACGCACAGGGCCAGGGAAACGCACCCTGGATGATGGCAGCACAGAAGAGATTCATGTCAGGGACATCCAGGCAGCTGCCTCTGTGGCCTGAGGAAGAAGGAGGCCATGGCACTGCCCTGTCCTGTGCCCAGAGCAGGAGCAGCCCTGGCAGAGCTCTCTGTGACAGAGCTTTCTGCAGTCCCCGTGTGGAGTACAACTAACTCTGGGCTGTGACAAATCTGGCACACGTTTCCCATGGTGGCTGACTACATTACACCAGGGATTTCTGGGGTAGGGTGCTGCATTAAAAGCCAGAAGGAGAGGGCAGGTAGAAATGCTGCAGGTGGCACAGCTGCCCCTCCCCAATGGCTGTGGTGGCCGTGCAGCTGTCCTGGGGAAGGGAACACTCCTGTGCTGAGCAGCCTGAGAACCAGGCCTGGCCAACATGCCTGATAAAAGGCGTTTCCTCTCCAGTGCAGGCAAGACAGAGGAGCCATTTATTGCAACAGGCCAATGGAACATCACATTGTTGCCCTCAGTGGTTTTAGTTTAGTAGCTTTTACATTCCCAACCAAGTTCAGAACTACACTGTGGAACACACAGAAAAGCACTTCCAGGTTCAGGCAGAAAGAGTAATGAACATTAGCCCCACTTTACAAAGAAGGATTAAAGTACTCAGAGGCAAATCAGAAACGAAGACAGGGACAGCAGATGAATCCAGATGTCGCAGAGTGAACTAGGGCTTAAATACAAGATCCCTCTTCGTACTTGTGCTGATCATACATTTCAGAACTCCAGCAACTGAGAATGAGATCTCACCTTTTTTACCGCTTTTGTTGAAGGAAGTCAAGAATCTCCTTCTGTCCTGTAGCCTCTGCCTGTAAGTAGAAACATGAATAAATCCTGCCATCCTGTGCATCAGGACATGCAAATACTCATTTGTGGGAATTAAGACTATGTTACCACAAAATAATTAAAATCCAATTTAAATTTTAATTCCTCTGACATAGATGGGAAAATTCTTGCTCCAACTATTTATTACTTCCCAGCAGCACCAGATTTGAGTTTGTAACAAATTCTAATCCAGTTTATAGTCCACAATGCAACATATATTTTTCCCAAATTAGTATCATCCAAGAGCATGTGTTATTACTCACCCAGCTGGTACACCAAGGGAGCACAGCTGTATGGACACTTACTACTTGTAGCAGATTCCTGCCATCATAACCAGTTTGCTCCAGGTCTGCACCAGCCAGGTACCAGGCATACAGCCCATCCATATCGCCTTTAGCTGTCAGGCTGGAAAAAAGAATAATTAATATTGGTTCTAAATCTTTCATTTAATTTCAGGGAGCTCCTGGGTCCTGTCAATGAGCTCAGCAGGCAAAGGCTGAACCAGGCTCAACATGGCTGCCAGGGTAGAGAGGTAAGGAATACTATTACAACAGCTTTGAATAGCTGAGCAAGCAACACAGCTTGATGAATCAGTTCCTTAAATTAATAGGGCTGTTCTATAAGTACTTACAACAGGCTAGTTTCACATAGTGGGTGTGACTATGACCAAAGGGGAAAAAAAAGTCATGCAGTTTCATATTTCACAACACATTTATCTCATGAAATGAGTTGGGGGGAGGGCAATGGCTAAATCAAGATGCAGCTGAATGAGAGCACAAGTAGATGTGCCAGCAATCCACAGGACTTTTTAAAAACCACTAAGAAATCCCCTTCACAAGTTTGCATAACTGTGTTTGCTATCAGTAGTTCTGACATTAGGTACATTTATGTGCTATTATTTGGATAGTAACACAGCTATATTGAGTTTTCCAAAACAATTTGTAGCATTTAATTGGGCAGCAAGCAAAAAAAAAGAAAAAAGCTTTTCAATGATGACCTCTGCCTGCCACATATATCAAGCAATAGACAGAATCCAAATGAATCCTACACAAATAAGTGAGTTAAAGTTTCCAGAGGCATGCACACCAGATTATTTCTTTGCACATCTGCTGGTAGTCCCATCCATAATACTTAAGGTTTATTTTTAGCTCTCATTTTGGTAAAAGGGCTAAAAGGCTGGACATGTGCAAAATCATGCCAGTCTGTACCAAGCCTGAAGACAGGCTGAACTGATGGGAAGGTTGGGAGGATGACCTTCAGTCTTCTCAGGACACCGGCATCTGTGAGGCTTCACACCTGAGCTTGCCGTGAGCTTGCAGATTGTTTCAGCAGAGCCCTGCTGATAATCATCAAGTGAGGCTGAATCTTATTAAGAGAGGGGGAACCCTTCCCAATATTAATAAGTTCAGTTTGCTGCCTTAGCCAGAGCTTGCTGTGGGTGACAGGCTCTGTGCTGGCAGCAGGGATGGAGATGGTGATGAGCTCCTGGGAGTGATGACCAAGCCGGGCAGGCCTGGTGAAGACTGGAGAAGGCTCAGGGGGCAATCAGGTAAATTCATGGAAAAAACCATGAAAGCAGGGCTGCGACATTCACTTCTCTGCTAGGTTGAAATCACTTCTGTTGTTTATTAAATCACTTAAGTACCTGAAAATAAGTTTTCAGGGGAGTGGAAGCCTCTAATTGCAGCAGTCCCAGAGGCTGGGCACAATAAGGGAAAGCAAATGGTCTCTTATTTCTCTGTACAACCCGCAGGTGACCTACAGTTGAGGCCTTTGGGGGATGGGGAAGTGGTAGTGGGGTACTAAGGGGTTTAACAGTGCGTCAGTCTGGCATCATGACGGAAAGGATCAATAAAGCATTAATGAAAACTCCCATCACAAAAAAAAGGCCCCTCAGAAGCAATAAGGAAACAGAGGAAGGCAAAGGAGGTCCAACAGGAAGCTCAGTGGGAGGTTGGTAAGGAAACTGCATGAAAGAAGTGAGCATTAGTAAAGAAAAAGTGTAAGCATTAGTATAGCAAAGAAATCACTTAGCAGCCACTTCTGGCACACATGGATTATCTTTATTTACAAAGACTAGTCGCTTGCCAATAACACTGTAAGGTTACAGGCTACGGAACAAACAAAAAGTGTACCTGGAGAGTTATGAGCATCACCAGCACTGGACAGGAGGGCACTGTATTTGCCAAACAGAATCTCAGCATTCAGCCCCATGCAAAGCAGAAACCACTTTGGTCAAAGACTCCGAAATATTACCAACCTACACACCCAGGGCACCTCAGCTACATCTCTATAAGCAACAAACAAGGACTGCTGCACTTACTAGAAAATTAACTGCCTAACAGCACCTATTCAGAAAAAGCAATTTAACCCTCGCTGCAGAGGTCAAAACTGTGAAGTGGTCTCCTTCCGGGACATTAGAGCAATCCAAATACACAGAAGTATCTTCAATTTCGCAGCAGCCATTTACTGATCAAGTGAGAACTTTATTCTGTGGGGACTGTGACCCAGAGAACAAAAGGTGATGTAGTTTGTGAGAAAATTTAGATACCACTCTAAATGGAAGATACCTACTATTTACCAGATTGATTATCATCAGGAGCACCACAGAACATTTTCTCCAATTCCAGGTTTCTATAGTCAAGGCATACACATCTGTATTTCCTTTACACACAGTAAGTGTACTTCATATACTCACGTATATACAGGGGACCTCTCAATTTACACTATAGGGACCATGGCTCTGTATTTGTCTCAAAGATATTTATGCCAGCAATTCCAACTACAAGTGCAACCTCTAAGTAGCGAGTCCCATCGCTTTTATATCATGGAATGGAATAAAATACCTTCAGTATACAGTTACCAGGATGTTTAAAATCTGCTTTGGTGATAAAGAACTATCTAACACATTTTACTAAACTCTGACTGAAACCTTTGACAGCAGATAATCCCAGGCATCCTGCCTATCAGTACTCTTGCATTCAGAAAAAATTATTATGTATCCAGTTCACAGTTTCAGCTGCGCTAATGTAGCCATGATGACAAATTCAAGATATCAGGAACAGTGATAGTGCTCTCTGTGCCTCCCATCACACCAACATCAAGCTGCAATTTAAGGGGTGCTCTGCTACTGTCAGGGGACCAGGAGTGACGTTTGTCAGGTCTCGGAGGGTTTATAAGGACACGGCCAATGCAGTTGTATCTCCACATCTCTCTCAGCTGAGAGAGACTTCTTTGAAAGACAGCAGGCAATAGAACCTTGGTCCTAACTCCTGCAGAGGCATATTTATCCTTCCTTCCCCAGCCTTACCCCTTAAGTTTATGTTAAATTGAAGAGGCATCTTATTTTGAAAGGCTGCATGCCTGTATATCATATCATACTATATCATATCATTTTATGAAATCTAAGAATATGAAAAAGAAAGCTGGTTTGGCTTTATGCCCCTGTTTAATTTTGTGAAGTACAGACTTGAAGTACCTCAATTCTATACAAGCTTTTTTCCTTTAAAAAACAAACACAAATCAGCTGTTTACCAACTCCAGAAATCCAGAAGCTTTCAGAATAAGTCTGAGTGTCCCAGTTTATCTCATCATGGTTTGATTTTTCAGACAGATGACAATACTACTGCAATACGAGAAGATATTCTGACATTTTTAACAGATTACTAATACTGAGATCTCATTTTGCTATAAAGCCATGAACCAGATACCAAACATCAACAAAGTGATTCTAAAACCAGACCAACACCTCTCACTTAAAAAAAGACACCAACAAATGAAACCATGAAAGATTTAATAACTATGTGCATCTCCACTTCCTACACAAGAGTTCCCACTGATACTGTCCAACCCTCAGTTCTGGCTGGTACTCCTTTCCCTCTCAAACATCACCAGTGCCAAAGGAACACATTTATTTTTATTTTATCTCCATAATCTTTCAACTGAACTGTTCTATTCTATTCTATTCTATTTGAAAATCATGAGTCTAAACAGAAGGAAGCTGAAGAGACAGTATTAGAACACAAAAATCACTATTCATGGTCTTTTGTAACAGTCTGTTTGAGGATTGGAAGGTAGCAAAGAGGGAAAACATAGTTTAATTCAGAGAGAACTGCATGGGGGGAAAAGTTAAGTTAGCTAAGCGCAGGAACACAGAGCTTATCAGAAAGCAAGCAGCTTTATCCTTCTAAACCCCAAGAACTTGACATATTGCCTTGGTGACAAATTCAGACTGGTACAAATTGCAGCTTAAAGCACATTACAAGATAGAAGAAATTTAGGAAAATATTTCAAATTAGACGGAGTGGAGTTGTTATACACAGCTGGTTCTATAAGCAGCTTGACCACATGAACATGTTGACTGCCATGAAGGTGTCAGTGCCTGCAAAGAGACTCTTAAAGTGAGCCAGAGCATGCTGGGAAAATGACTGTATCAGTAAGGTCATCTGAGGACACTGTAGAAGAATCAGAGACATTTTGGCATGAGGACAAACACCAGCATCTCAGATTTAATAACTTTTAGGTGTCTGAGTAACACTCTGTGGAAAAAGCACTTTGTTAGAAATGACTGTGCCAGGCCCTCTAAAACAGCAGAGCAAAGGAAGTGCTTCAGCTCTGCAGGAGCAGGGTAGGAACAGCCACTTCAGCACTGTCTTGAAGCCTGATCACTACCTGCCTCTGCTCCTAGTACAGGCCATACAGCTCCAGGTGCACAATGATCCCTAAAAAGCTGTACCAAACTGCATGAGAACCCCATTTTGTTGTTTGGTTTGAAGAATCCTTTTTCTCTTCCTGATTTTTTTTTCTGGACATATTAACTGCCAGGTCAGCTAGCCAAACTGGTTCTGCATGTGCCACCAGGACTAAGCAAGGGGCCAGTTTATTTGCAGAGGAATGTCATTCCCTAAACCACTCCTCTTGCCTTTTGGCAGAGGGAAACTGCACAAACCAAGGGTTTAGTTCTGTCCTATCACTTGCAGTGCCCTGGGAAGTGCATATTTGGGCTCCTTGGTAAAAGCCTTATTACGTAGTCTCCTCTGAGCATGTTATGACAATGGAAACACTCCAGCTAGTGTTTCTGAATTCCAGAATACTCAAAGGACAGAGTCCAGTCTCTACACAGAACACACATAAGCTTTACCTTGACCTTGTTTTGGAGACATTATACAGCACTGCCTGGTCCCTGCAAGTCTCATGGTTTCCTGCCAAGTCCTGATAGAAAGGCCAGTACTCAGGGGGTTTTTGTTTGTTTTTCAAAAGAAGAGAGAAGAAGAAATGAAATAGAAACTACAAGTAATTTTCAGAAATACACGGAACCTTCTCGCAATTTTCAGAGTAATTTGTAATTCAGGACCAGTACTGGAAAAAATTAAATCTAGTATCTATTTCTTTTTATAATACATATCCACATCATCATACATTAAAAGGAGCTGTATAGAAAACCAGGTCTAAGAGTATTATATCCTCTTAAAATTAAATATAGTGATGGTGAGCAGCTGTTCACAGGTTTTGGGGTTAAATCTATTTGTCTATTTGATTTAATTATTTTTAAGAACAATACTACATACTAGTTAGAGAAGCAGCAATTCCAATATAAGAGAAAAGCAGACTTTAAGACAATAAAAATGATGCATTTTGTGCAGCTCTGTTTTTAAAGAGCGATGTTACAAAATCACATCTTGAACAGCTTCTTTTCACCATTCGTCAATAAAAGACCTGGAGAAAAAACGGGGTTTATCTTTGCTTACAGCTCACTTATCTCCACTATCCTCTCCACTTTGGAACTCTCTTGAGTTACTGGTGCTTTGAAACAGAGCTGATTCTTAATTTCATCACTTCACTTGTTGCCTTATTATTCATCTAGCACAGAAAGAGCCCCCTCATGTGCCAGGGACCCAAGTGTTTATTGAAAGCTCTCCATTTCCAAGTCTCCTCTGAAAAACCACCCCACTCCACACCACACCCATTTTAGGGCCACCTCATATATCACATTTACCTGCAGAGATTTGTTCCAATGTCCTCCAAGTCATGGCTTGAAAGGTGTGCTCCTGTTTCTCGTAACAAGTTAATCACTTGTATGTGCCTTTATGAGAGGAACAGAAAAAAATGAGGAAGTGGCTTGATCTGGAGGGGCTTTTTTTCCCCCTGATTCCAACATTGTCATAAGCACAAACAGTCAGTGAAAGTTCTTACATTGTATTTTCCACAGTCACTGAACCAGTGAATCTTTTCCAAGGTGACAGATGCAGTAAACAGAGCTTCTCCCCCTCCCTCCCAAACTCATTCACACACGAAGCTCAAGGAAGTGTTAAGTTCAGCTCTAAAAAGGAAAGGGATGCGTATCATTCTCTTCCAAAAATTCTTAGTATCTTTACCTTAGTGCTAGCTTAATTTAACACTAGGGATATTAGTGATTGAAATACATGCAAACAGGGGGAACATTTATTATATAGCATCATTCCTGTATTTTAAAGAATACAATGCCCATATATATCAGTCTTAAATAAAACATCGTGTCTTGCAGATAAGCAGTGAATCTTTATGTTAATGGAGAAGCTAATCAGCTTTTTAAAGGTTTCAAAAGGATGGTAAGTATTCTTATGAACCTCTGTCAAAAGCACATCTCTCCCTAACTTCCTTCTCCCAATACTTTTATTATTTATTTCTACCTGGAGACTTTAGGAGGTCTTCCTTGTCCTTTCCTTTGAGATAAAGGCACTACCAGCCAACACCTACACCTTAGCCAGATGCTCAAAAAACTCTATGGAAAAGGCTACTCTCTAAAGATACTGTTGTGGGTAGAAAATAACATGACAAGTAAAAAATCTGCAAAATACATTTTTCATAACTAACCTAGTGGAAGGTTTAGAGCTAGGTTTGAAAAGGAGGTCACAGGGTGCTCCTCTGCTAAACAACTGATCTGGTTTACAAATCAAAACAAAGGTTTTATTCTCCAGAAAGAGCATGATGACCCAGTAGATCTGGAATAGTTTCATTGTTCCTATTTTAAGTAAGTTGCTATACTATAACACTTCAAAATAAAGAGGTAGGCTTATCATTTAATAGGAAATATATGAGCTTTTCCAACCAATTACCTAAAAGATCAGCTGTAGTAATTAAAAATAAAGAAATAAGCTCACATACACTTTCTGCTTAATCACTTGATGGTAGCCATGGGCCTTTCCCTCTTTGAATTGAACTAAACTACTTACCTAATCCCTCTGCCTCTTTTTAGGAAACCCCATCTTCAATAAGAAGTTACTTTACAGTTATCCATATAAAGCCTATGTAAGCTTGTATGTTTCATGTAAGATACTTAGTTTCTAAACTAACCGAAGAACTGTACAGGTGTTACAGGAATCATCTCGCTTTTCCAAACACAGGTTATTGACCCTAGGAGACAGACTTTTTATTTTTTAAATTGTACTTTGTTCCAATTGACAGCCAAAAAATTATCTTCCTTTGCTTCATAGAAAGCATTGCTGGAACAGCACATGCTTTAAGTTTGTTCAGTTATCTAAAGTATTTTCTCAGGTGGGTCCCTTACGACATGGCTCGTCATCCACAAGCATCTCCTTAAGCCAGCAAATAATGGCATGGTCTCCTACTTTTCAATTCAATGAGGAATGAATTCTACACGTATGCATGTTTTAGTTAGCAAAACAGTAATTAGCTGAAATGAAATTTGACCTGAAATAGATTAAAGTAGAACATGTCTGTTCACTCAGGCTCTCCCTAGGTACTGAACAGAACATGGGGAGTGTCTGTTTACTCTCCAAGGACTGACCTGGACTGTTCTTCACTTCCCACCTTATATGGGAAATCACAGCATGAAATGCGCACTTTTTAAAATAAAAGCTTTGCTATGGGACAGCACTGAAAAAATAAAAGGCTGCAAAGCATGAAATGTTGTGTGGTATCTTCCCCCAATGTGCTCCCTCTATGAGATCTGTATCTCTGGACACCAGCAAAAGGCCAGGTTTTCTCTTCCTGCTGTAACTATGTACTCCTTACCGGTAGGGAGACTTCCTCCAGAAAGCACTTTACATCCCCCTCACACAGCCACACAGCCATTACTGCTCTGAGTGGGACTCAGCAAATCTTTGGTACAGGCACATTTGGGATCATTTACCCTCCTTGTTTAATACAGCAAATTTAAACAGGGAAAAAAAGATGGCTCAAAATAAATCAAATTTGTAAGCATTGAAGCTGATAGTGTTCACAATAAATGTTTACAATAAAGCCTTTCTAAACAGAGTTACAATGTCCTGATGAATCATTCAAAATCACATTTCTTGGTACAGTGGGAAGAAGGGCTGCGCACTACTGCTTGTTAAAGACAGGGCAAGGGAGAGGAAGAGTACAGACAAATAGTAATGCAAAGTTTAAAAGTGTCAGATTTAGTACCATGGCTGTGAAGTGCAGATCCGTTCAAGAATGCAAAGAGACCACCTCTGACATTCCCACCACTCAACATGGAAACTATGCAGGAAGCAGGTCCCCCTCAGCTTGTTCCTGCTTGCACCCGAATGCTATCTGCATTCTGAACAAACTCAAGCCCTCTCCAGAGCACCACTTCTGCTGCCTCGTACCCACCACAAGGGCATTATTCATATCTCAAGAGGCTGGCTGTGAATTTTCTGATACCGTTATGTCTTAGGCACATGAGAGGTATTTGTCTTTAGAAATTGTTTCTTTAAGTGCTGCTCTCCTGTGGCTTTACAAAAGCCTCACAAGGGTCACAGTTGAGCTGATCTGAAGTTCAGGTGATGTCATGAGCCACGAACTTCTTGGGAATGGTTCAAATGCAATTCCTGTTCTAAGGTGACAGCACAAAACCAAGAGCAGAGGAACTGCTGGACAGTCAAAGCTCAAGGTGCAGAGGAATGGCAGCATCCCCATGTCCAGCCCCACCTGATAAGCTTTGTCACCTGTGAGCTGTCCCTGACCCTCCCTTTTTTTTGTGTGCTCTGTCACCAAACTGTGCCTCTCAATCAGACACAAGCTGTAGAAACAATGCCATCCCGCATATGTTACTTGAGTTAGCCTTTTGATAGTGTCAGGTATTCATGCCTCTGAAGGAAAAAACAAACAGAGAAAAGGTGTTTCCAGTGTTTCCTACCTGCTAGGTTCCATTGTTGGTAACATGGGACATTACAACTTGAGTGTATACTAATATTTTAATATATTAATAGCAGAATATCTGATTTGGTGCAGTCTTCAACATTCAGCACTACGAGCAAAGTTTGAGTTCCAGGTAAAGACATCCACACTCTCACCAGCTCATGAGGGCTCTGGATTCACAGGAATCCAGGTTCTGTACAGTAAGTATCATCTCCGGCCCTCACCTGGCAGACACTTACTAAGAGTGAATCAACTTCAAACGGGATGAATCATACATGTGCAATTAACACACATGTAAGAGTTTGCAGGACTGGGGCCTTAGGGTGCACACCTTCCACCAACTCTCTTTAAAGAAATGCAGGTGTAATGTATATCCAAACTCGACTGGCTTCATTCTTTTTCATGCCTGCTCCCCTAGCAACCAGAATGGTTATGGCAGGATCAGCTTAGTTTCACTTGTTCAGTTTCCTGCATGGTATCAGTGGGAATTTTATTCTCAAGCACTGTAAGGACAGGCTTCAGTGTGCTTCTTGGACTCAGTGGTGGTTAGATTTTCTCTCTGCCTTAGATTTCCTGAAGTAATGTAAATGTAACCTTGCAAAATATCAAGTATTTAAATTCATATTTACGTGGGAGGTAATTTTACTACCTCTAATCTGATGTTCTCACAGCAGTGTATGAGCAACTCCCCATTTTCAACCTTTTACCACTGCTCTACAAGTAAATGGAAGCACTTTTACTACTTAAAATATACACAATTTTTATTCAAGACATTTTCCTGCTTAGAGAGTTTCTGTTATTAAAAAAAAATTATTCTATTGTTTTGAAAATGAATTATCCCTTGAGGGTGTTGTAAGAAATTAAAGGAATGCTACTTATTTTGATATGTCAAGCAACTGGCCTAAATTAACAGTGGTCTGTTTAGCTTCATGCATAAAGGGAGTGAGACTACAGGCAAATTGCAGAGTTACAAAAGAAAAAGTGGAAATGCAGTAGTTTATTCCTTGTTTAGGAAGAAACAAAGAAAGAGTCACTTAAAGTCAAAAAATTTAAGAGACTATCATTGACATAAATCAAGTCACTGGTCTGTCAGTTGACAGTGCTATGTTAAGAAGCTTTTAAGAAGAGACATAACTCCTGATCATCTTTACAAATTATTAAATGGAAGAGAGAAATCAGTCATCATTATACAGGTTTGCACGCTGGTTAAAAGGCAAGCCACGGAGAAATGTAACATAAAAGACTGGAAGAAAGCTATTTTTAAGATGAGTGGATACTGTATTGCTGTTAAATGCCAATTAAACAAATATTAATTCTCAGAA
>VYZT01025028.1:184146-200285 GCA_013400735.1 Pomatostomus ruficeps
ATACAGCACATGCCCCTATATGGCTTTGCGTTCTTACTAGTCCCAGTGATGTCGTGTTTTGGTACACAACTGAGGAACACACTATAAAATGCCCTGAATATTAACAGTATGTACATAAAACCTGCTTTAAGCCAGCCCTCCTGGGTTAAACTAAACTGATTTCCATTCTTCAATACAGACAATTCCTTAGATAGTGTTCTCCAATCTTGCCCTGAATTCTATTGTACTTCCAGTCAAATAAAGAACTGGGATTTGGAATATTGCTGCATCTACAGGCTTTCTTCCTGCTCCTACATTGTAGCTAAGCAACTGTTATCCTATCAAATACTACTTTATTTGATCATCTGACCCCTAAGGTAGCTTTTAGCTCAATGGGATCCCTCTGAGAGAGATACTACAGATCTAATGCAAAGTATCCTGGAGTGCTGCACATGACAGGAGTGAGCAATCACTAATTTGGGATTTCAGCTGACTGTTTTGACCATTCAGACCAGGAATAACAGGATCTTGTTCGCAGATATGTGTTTAAATGCTTCCAGCTTAAGATTTTTCAGACGTAGTTATTTTATGAGCAACAACCTGACAGTTAATAAGCCTAGTTTTACATGCTGGGACTCCTGGAGGTTTAAATCAAGTTGTATCAGTGGGATGTTTCTTTTACACAGCAGTGGAGAATGAAGTGGTTGCACACCCCTCACCTGCCCTGTTGCATAGACAGTTTTAACAGCCCCACGTAAGCACTGGGTGCAGTTCAGAATCACCACTTTGCGTTCAGTTGCTTTCCTCAGTTCTTCCAGCAAATCTTCTCTCTTGTCTGGGGCATTGCCACTTCCATAAGTTTCAAGTACTATGCCCTCAATTGGAGGCTGAAGAAATGCTTTTACCTGTTTAAAAACAAGACAGGGAAGAGAGACGAGAGGTACGTTTAGGTCATCCTTAAAATCTTCACATATGGCACAGCGTTTTTAAAAATGGTCTATTCCTGCCAAAGTCTTACAGGTTCTCATGCCCTACAGTCTTCTTACACCCTTCTGTGCTTCCCATTTGCAATAACCGAGACTGTAGAATAAGCTTTAAAAAAAAATGAGACTTTCCCTCTCTGGCTTCCTTTAAAATTTCTAGAGGGTTAGATTTTAAAATAAACTGTTTTGTACAGTCATTACCTGAAAGTGAAAAAGGATGCTATTGTTCAAGTGCTATTAACAGGCTGTACTGTTGCACCACTGTTTGGTGCAACAAAAAGGTACATTTACAATTATGAAATAAATGTTGAATTATTAACTGAGATTAGAACTCCACACCCCTGCCCAGATTTTTTTGCTTTAGTGAAGAGGTTTTTTCAACCAATGTCTGCCTAAGAGACAGGGTGTTCACCTTTCAGGAAAGAACATTCTAACGAAGCATGAAGTTTTTTAACCCAAAACCAAATTGATTTCACTCAGAGGCACTAATATATTGTGGGCCATTTGTTATTGAAGCAGATATTGTGCCTCACTGTAAGAGAATGCCTAGCAAAGTTCTCTTGCTAGAAAGATGTATTTTAAGCAACCTGGACGTTTCCTTGCTGATTGCACATGCTAAATGCAATACACTGTAAACCCCCATGAGGCTAACTATGCAGTTGGAGTTTTATTGCAAATATACCACCCCTCTGTCCTTCCATCTGTTCATATTCACCTAAAAAGAATGGTGATATAATTGGGGAGTGCTGCTTAAACTACTGGATTCAATTTAAGATGGCAAGAGCCACAAAAGACCTGTCAATTTAACGGAACTAATATTAGACAAAAATTTAAAGACTAATTTACCTAAAATCACAGTCTGAAAAACAATTTCTAAAGGCAAAAAAATCCCATTTCTCATTTTCAGCAGCAAAATCCCACTTTTCGTTTTCAGCTCTGTATGAATGCTGAGGGTCATGTTTACCAGCAGTGTGAGACAAAATGAACCTTAAAAAAGCAGCATGAGTTGTAGAAATAATCACATGCCACCCACCATATTGTCTATTCTTTTACAAGATATCTATTAATATGCCTCAATATGCAGCAGGAGAAAATTTCCCTAGTCACTGTAGCTTGCACCTGTCTAGAAAACCACACTTGACCTATTTAAAAGTCCTGATAGAAATTAATTGTAAGTTCCGGAGCCCAGGCAGTTTATACAAAAGATATTTGAAAAGCTTTTATCAATTATTTATGGTATATGAAAATAGTCTTTGAATGCCCTGATATTTAAAAAAAATGCTTATTAGAAGAAGACAGATCCTTTTCCTTCCCTCCAAAACCCCAACCACTGGTCCAAACAATGCAGATTTCCTAAAAGCATTTGAGCATCACTTCACCTATTTCCAAAATAAAGTGATGACACTTACAGCAGCAGCGGTGATTCCTGGGAAGATCCGCAGAAGTCCAACATTCCTGTTCATATTGGTGTGAACTCGAAATTTCTTTTTGGTATTGGCTCTCCAAACTGTTTCCCAGTTTACTATTAAGAGAAATGGCCTTTTAAATTTAATATTAAGACATACTATTAAGTACACTTGTAGTACTTCATGCTTACAACTCTGTTTTTAAAATTGTTCTTAGGTAGGGGATTCATGAAAGACAATGTACTTTTTAAAGAGGAAATGAAGGCCCATTTAAGACTGAAGAATTAGCAGCTGGTCTGGCACAGGTGAGCTATTTACTTGTCATACACTGACCTGAACTTCATTGTTATGTAGTTGGCCTGATACAAGCCTGGATTCCTGTTTGAAAAAGAAACTTGGATCTTCTCAGATGTAAGAGATGACAAGCACAGTTATTGTTGCTGCTAATCACCTCCAGAGTTTATTAGGCAGTTATTAACGATTAAATAAAATAGCAAGGATTCAATTAACTCCAATTATACATTTAGAGCCAGAAGCCAGCTGTTTAACTAATAGTTTGTGTTGCATTATTAGAAGCCAAGTCATGCATTATTGATTTCAAAATTTTACTACTTCAGTGCAGGAGCGCAGCACTGGTAGCGCTGATGGCTCCTCCAAGGCAGTGAAGAGGTTTAACAAACATCAGCCAACAGCTCAGAGCGCTGTGCCTCCATGAAAACAGACCACGTCTGCTTCCCCTTCATGAGTTAAGCTTTCGAGATTTTGGACAAACTCCCAAGCAGCAAGACAGATAAAAGATCTGCGTGCATAATACTGACTTGCTCTCAGCCATGCAGAGAGTTACTCACACCAATTACTGTTGCAATTTCTTGCAATCAGCAGACAGCCAATTGCAAAAAAAAAAAATCAAGAGTAAATTTAAAGCCTCCATTGAAGCCCACTCTATTGCCACATTACCAGAGATACTAAAAACTACACAATCCATTAAGTCAGGACAGAAAATAGCAGTCTCCTGTAAGACTCTATGAACTTTCCTTCCCTGTCAGCACTAGAGCCTCTGTTCTTTCTAAAAATGCCATACACCATTAAACAGGTCACAAGCAGTCGGCTTGGTATTTTTTTGTCCAACCAGTCACACATCAGCACGTGGATTCCTAATGCCCTGGGACTGGGAAAACAGAAATACAGACCATTTCTGAAGCTTCTTTCTTTCTGAGAAGCTGTCCAGCATGATTCTGAAACAACCTGGCTGGACTTAGTAGTCACCCAAGTAGCTCTCAGAGGCCTCCAGGAGCCTTACAGAGCCGGTTAGAGACCTGCAGGAGGAACTCAGGTAGGTGCAGAGCCTGTGCATTTGTTTTGTGTGAGGTTCACGGGCCTGGCTAACCACAGTCAACATGAGCACTGTGCTTCAAGAAGCAGCACTGTTTAGCAATAAATCCATTCCTCTAAGCCTTCCGAAAAACAGGTTAACCCTTTAAAAGCAGCCACCCTCCTAAGAAGGGACGGCAATAAAATTGTATCACAGCTTGCTTTTCTTTTATCCTCCATAAGGTAGGAGTCCCTGCCAAAACTTCACAAATGCATTCTACTACATTTGGCAACTGTGAGCAGCCCTGATGCCTGTAACCAACTTGAAGAATGAACTGAGGAAACCTGCTTTGGCATGGAGCGCTAAGACACTGCCAAAAGCAGAAGACCAAGGAAAGAGATCAGAGGACAGGTTCAGAAGTCAGACCTACACCAGGCCTATACCTGCACTCTTGGAGTGCGCTCTACCAAATAACATATCATCTCCAAGATAAATTTAATGCATGCAGACATAGTATAGTGATGTAATTCCAAATTATATTAAAAAGAAGATAAAGAATGCCCTGCCCCTAAGTTAACATTCGCTTGGTCATGAACCTTGTCAGCCTACATAATGTGTTTGGTGCTGCAGACTCCACAGATGTAAGTTTTCCATTTGCCAAACAAGTCTAAAAGGCAGAACAAAAGGCAAATCTGATGCAAGAGCCAAAGACAAACAAATACACAGAAAAGCCCGACTTCATCTCAGATTTACTCAGAACTGTTTTAAGTGAGGCAGGACACTGCACAGGGGGAAAAAAATTAGAACCCACCCTTTGCATCCTCCATCTCAAAGTTTACATCCCCAAAAAGGAACAATATTTATGTCACATAGATAAGTTTAAGCATCTTCATTGTACTGAATAAACCAGCTGTCTTGCTGTGTCATACCACACAGCAATCTTCTCTTTTTTTTAAGTTAAAAAACCCAAGAACATAAGAATCACAACAGTTTTTAAGTAAGAAACTCATATACAAGCAAGTGAAGTACAAAAAGCTGTGTCTATTGGTGTTCACAACACTTTTTTATCTTATGGATAAGAGTGATTAATTAGGGATGCTCAGTTTTGGCACAGCACGGAAAACAGTAACCTGCTCTGACTTGGGTGGCCTTGTGAAGAGTTTAACTGATGCAGCACAATGCATCATTTAAATGTGGATGCAAAAGTGAGGAACAAACAGAAGCTAGCTACTGGTGTGCCACAGCAGAAAGAATGTTTCTAAAGTAGCACACATAAAATAGAAAAGTAATGGCTGCTCACGTACTATACTCAGAGTGGCTTGGGATAGATTGTTCTATTCAAGGAGACTGCATTCAAGATATTAAGGCCTTCTGTTTACTCTTCCAAACCATCACACAAACAATAGCCCGATATTTCCAATCTCCCCCTCCATACCAAACACTATAGCTTCTAAAATTACTGCCAAAAAATTACATCCTTATTTTATGTAGCTTTATTCACACACATACATAAAATATGGTGATTGGGTAGGCACCAAAAATAATCAACCTGAGTTAAAATAAAAGTAACTCTACATAGATCAGAACCACTCCCCCCCCCCATTGTTAAACAGTGCCTATGCCACAGTGCAGGTTTCAACTCATAACAGGAGAGCAGCAACTCAGAGCGACACCTCCCTTAGGAGTGGTGACTGAATTCCAAGTTATGAAATCAAACAAGAAATACAGCTTTTCTTGATTGCAGAGCTCCAGACAAACAGCAGTGCTCTCTCCTCATCCTTCTCTGCAGGGCTACAGGCGAGCCCTACCATTACATAACCTGCCCCAGCGTTCACTGCGATTCACAGCAGCAGCTGAGGGGTGGGGAGCACAGGCCAACCTATGGCTGCAAACTCCTGAAGGAGGCAAACGAGCACAGACCCCCTGTTTTGGAGTTTGTTATAAAGCAATCAACCTACATCTTTGGTAATGAATATTCAAATTGACTGGTGTCATTGCAACAATCAAAGTGCCTACTTAGAAGGGAGCGGGGATGGGGACCAAAAGCACTCCAGTGAACCGAGCTGGCATTTGCCTTCATACATAAATGACCTGGGTTTCTATATAAATAACCAACCAACATGCAGACTTGGCCAGTGACTAATAGCTTCTCTCTAATGAGATTTGTGGGTAGACAAGTACAAAAGGGTCTTCTAACTTTCTGCTGCAGAGCCACATCTGCACGCACAGTCCCACAGACTCTGTCCCCTGCACAGGTTGTCTCTCATCATACGGTCCTGTACACGTACACCACTCCCAGAAGTTACGTGCATGTGTGATGAAGAAAGTGCAGCCACAGTAACAAAGCAAGTTTCATATGTGCTTCATCAGAACAATCAAGAATAGAAGAAAGTAATCAATTACAAAATATACTGAGAATCTTCACACATTCCAAGTGAAATAGTCCTCGTCTCTCCTGTTTTCAAAATATGGGAGAAATAAAGTAATGTATGTTATTTGATAAGCTTTGAGATTTTATAAATATTTTTTATTATTTCTATACTGTCCATTTCATACAGTGACTTCTGATTCTGCTGCAAAAATATTTCCCATCAGCACTGGGTTTCTTACTCAGCTCAGGAGTGGGCTAGAATTTTTCATTTCTTACAGGAGTTTCTTGTGCTAAGTTGAAAGGCCTAAGGAAGTTGTCACACTTGTTCACCTAGAACTAGGTAACACAACACTTAAGCATTGCTAACACAGCTAAGGATCTGGCTGAGAATGCAGCCAGTTAAAGGGTTAGAAATCCACTGGGAGCCTCATCTGAAAAAGGAACAGGATAAAAAATGGGTATCATAAATGAAGAAGAGAAATGGTGGGGTAAGGGAGGGAAGAGAACTAAGCTTCTCTCTCTCCTGTCTAACTCTGAAGTAGACCGGTGCCTTTATGCACTCTGCTGAGCTGTGAACAGGGTGTCATCTCATTCCTGTGCACCAACCCATTATCCCACCATGCTCCCACTTCCTCCATCCTGCCACCTCTTGCCTTCTGCTTCCCTGGAATTTTCATTCCCAGTTTTATTAGAACCAGGGAGCCTGAGGAAGAGTTTCTGCACATGGTCTACTCCTCCTGGCATCCTCGGGCTGCTCCCCATAATGCTGAATCAGCCAGAGACAGCTCTGTCTACAGGAGGATTAAAACATACTATATGAAGTCATTTAGAAAAGAAAAATTGTTAAAAGATGCTAGATTTGTTTGGTTTGTTTTTAAAAGCCCAAGTGGTTCCTTGTCTCCATGAAAGCTTCATGGACTGTGCAAGCAAATTCAAGGGAGACAGCAGTGTTTCAAACAATTACTTTGGACAAAATAAAGCAGCACCAGTAGATGGCTCTTACTATAAACTATGTTCTTTCAAAATGAAACAATCCTTCAATAGTGACACCGTCATCTTGGATAAATGGTGCTACCCTAACTGGGTAATCCACTGAAGCAAATAAAAACAGAGCCTATCACATCATCAGTTTTTAAATCAGAAATCCCCACTGATCCCAATGAGGCATTTACTGAAAAGATAATGGGACCAAATACAGGCCAAGGGAAGTGCTTAATAACTTTCTCATTTTTCTACTCTAGACAAGGAATCACAAAACAGTTCATTCAAATCCAAGAGAGGAATAGCACACAATTTGCAGCTTGATTTCATTATTGATCAGTTGGTAAACGGAATTTATTCATACCCTGTTAGATGCAGTTCATAAAAACTCAAGAAAGAAGATTCTCTCCAATTTACTGCAACAATCAACTGAGAGCATTTCCACTGATTTCAGAGACATCCTATTTGGCACAGCACAACACTGGCAGACTCTGTACCTGCGAGATGCCTTACAGACAACTACAGAATTTCCTCAGTTTGTATGTGGCTTCTACAAACACAGCACTTTGGTCCTGAAACTTTGTTAAGTGACTCCCACTCAGTAGGTGGAAGGGAGAAGTTTATTTTTCCAGACTGCAGAATGTCTTTCTCTAGCAGTAGAATCCATCCAGAATGGCACGTTGCATGGCACAGGGCTAGGTCTCCTACTGCCACTAATGGAACTTAGCTGAAGAATTCAGGAACACCCTCCTGTTCCCTTTTGGTTTTTTGTAATAATGGAGACTGTCACCAAGTCCTACTCCTTTTTAATACCTTGTCTATCCAAAAGCAGCTCACATATTTTTTAAAACTGTCCTTTAGTGTATTTTCTGGCAGCTCCTCATTTGGCTAGATTCCAAATATGTCTTTCTTCTCCCCTCTCCAAAGAGAGGGTGCCATTTATCCAAGAACAGTCATCTAATGACTTTGCAAATGGGTACTGAAACCCTCATGTAGTTTCTCCCCTCCTTAAGAAACAGCCACACAGACATTACAGGGAGCCTGAGTAAGTTTTGGGAAAAAAAACTTCACACATTTTAGGTCTGCTGTTGTCAGTGTGTTTGCAGTTCACACAGGTCCTAAATATCCAGTAAAACATCTTACACAATGACATGCAACAGAGAATCTGTTGAAGCTGCAAGTACTCTGCAATGACTTTTTTCCCTGATTTCAGAGCCCAGCATGGTCATTAATGAGATGAAACTCTTTGTTCTTTCAGTCCTAACTCCCTCATTTTATCTTTGGAGCAAGCTTTTTCCTGACACAAGGGCAACATTCCCTCTGGTTAGTCTGGATCTTTAGTCAAAGTCAATCTAGCTCACATCTATATTCAATAGATAAATGCAGTTGAGTCACAAAGTCTCAGCCTTAGTAGTATTTAAACAGATTCAGAGTAGATGAAGTGAAGTCAAGCTACAGGACTTTCAAAGATATTTGACTTTAAAAATGACATTTCAACTACATAAGCACAGGTTCTTTTCAGCTACAGTTCTATTGCATGCGGCATAAATTACACAGCTTAAGAGATGATGTTGCTTACTTGTAATATCAACCTCAGCATTTGCAAGTGGAGGCAGGTTAGGTGAGGAAAAGGCATTGAAGCTCCCAGCATCCACCTTAGTCACCCTATTTCCCCTGTACAGTTTATTATAAAAATACAGGCACACCTGCAAGACAAGTAAAGAAACAGGTCTATGAATAAGCCAGTAATTAAAAGATGCAGTAGATAAATACTGTAGTCCATCCTTTATAAAGTGTTTTCTAAATCTTTAAAGCAACTCATAGGCTAGTAGATGTTTACAAGTCTAACCCTTTCAAAAAGAGTTGGCACATCTGTCACACATTGGTTTAAGAATTTAAGAACAAAACAAGTTAAGAACTAACTAGTTTCATAATCCTCTCATGAGGCTTAGTCTACGAGACAGAAGATTTGCCTGAGTCCACTTCAGAGATGGAGGAAAGAAACTGTGAACTTTTTAATAAATGCATCAGTTATGTATAAATTCAGAGTCCAAAACGTAACGAAAGGCCTGGTGAAAATGTGGATAACTTCCAGAAGAACTACCATGCATAAATAATTACATTCCTTCTCAAGTCTATTGAAGTTTGTCAACTTGAAGGAAAAGAGGTACCTCAAAGCTGTTATCAGGTATTATGGTCTTGGCCAGTCAGCTGTTGCTGTTGTCTTAAAACAACTGGCTTTGGGAGCACGGCAGAAGTAAAATGAGATGCAACCTGACCCATTTTCTCTCAGAGTGTTGAGCTGCGCAGCACAAACAGCAGCGTGCTGAGCCTGTGGAGGCACCTCCATGTTCATTAGGCATATCACTATTGACACTTCAGTCTTCAGCCACAGAGCTAGAAGACACTTCTACCAGTTCTATAGCGACTGCGGAACTTCAAAGTAACTAAAAAACTGACTTAAAAGTGTTTCGGATCCCACATATTTGTAAGAGAACCTCCAGATTCGAGTCTGCTGCAGTGTACATTTAAGACTTGACATTGTGTATGGGCAAATGGAATATGACCAGTGTGACAACAGCACACGCTTGCCATGCAAGCACTGTTACCTCAGTGGAATTCATTTGTCTTCCTGCCTAAGCGCAATTCCTTACTGCCTACCGGATATTTAGTGAGTATTTGTGTCCTGGCTAGAGGGAGAAATGCAGCTTCTCAGATGGTCTTCCCAGGCAAACAGACCTCAGGAATGACAAACTGCCCAGCCATCAGCAACGCCCCCAGAAGGTTGTCCCGGCCGTCGTTCTGCAGCTCATAAATGGGCACCTGAAGAGCAGAGACAGGAATTACACCCTGGCCCTTATGTAAAGCCTACACAGCAGAAAAAATGAGTCCAACTTATGCAATACAAGTACATGAATAATTTATGTAACAATGATTTATGACAAAAAAAGTTTTCCTTCTTCACCCAAACTATTTTAGACTGCAGCAGATGGCAAGATTTCTCTCTCTGCTTAACAGAATTTTATAATTTAAGTACTTAAAAACTAATAGAGAGATTTTTCTAATGTGATTAAGAGTATTAACACTGGTTCAGGAAAAATATAAAAACTAACAAGTAGGCATATTTAAAAGTGAGTGAGCATAGGAGAAGTGATGATAGAGAGAAAAAGCAACACCCCCAGATCATATAGAACTGTCACTACGGGCTTCACAACAGCTCTCTTGCACCATCTTTCCTCATTGCATAGTAAAACTGAGCCAGCAGGTTATTACTGACAGAAAAGGGCAAGACTAAAACCAGAAATTTGGTCTGTTGAGTGATGATTTCCATGCCTTTCCAGACTGCCTCCTTATTAAGAGAGAGTGCTTCTTTCAGCAATTATTAAAAAAGAAAATCACATGCTCCCTTGCTGGATCATATGTCAGATAGATCTCCAAGCAATAAAACCAAAAAGAAAGCAAAACCTTGACTCTGATGTATCATGACTAGACTGCTCCACGTCAAGACAGCAAGTGGGAGCCTACTCCTTCCTAGAGTTTTATATTTTGACTTCAAATAGACCACATGTGGAAGGGAAGTTATGAGATTGGGGAGGGGAATTTTACAACGCAATGTTTCATCTCTCCTTTGTGATTAGACCTGTATTTTACACTCAAGCAAGCTATTCTAGTAAGACAACCCTTCCCCCTCAGACAATATGCAAAGGGCTGATCTCCAGCTAAGAGAATGAAAATTAATAAATGTAGTCTTTAGAGGAAAGGAAACAGACAATATTAGATCCTTTGTGGAACAGAAATTATCAAAAATGCATCTAATGCTTTATTTTAAAAATTACAAAGAATGCAACAATAAGTAACATAAGTTGAGATAACAACTGATGAAGTAAAAAATACTAAGCTTCAGGGCTTTTAAAGAAAAGAAGACAGCTGACAACCAGTGACCACCTGAGGCTGGAAAAGCGCTTCCCATATAAACCGATTAATACACAATGGCCAATGACAGGCTCTTATGTCTTTCTCTGAAGCATCTGGCCCCAGCCATAATGAACTCCTGGTCTGATTTGGTACAAGTTGTAAAGTCATTAA
Source organism: Pomatostomus ruficeps (assembly GCA_013400735.1). Taxonomy (NCBI): domain Eukaryota; kingdom Metazoa; phylum Chordata; class Aves; order Passeriformes; family Timaliidae; genus Pomatostomus; species Pomatostomus ruficeps. The sequence continues at coordinate 195,265 of VYZT01025028.1, forward strand.
TGATAAAATTATGGGGCAGATCCTCATCTGATGAGCCCATCATTTCTTACTCATTTCTGTGCGCACTGTGACCATTCACTCTGGCCAGGGGCCTGCCCTGCACTGCTAAGCAGTACAGTGATAATCACGATACAACCAAGTTCTGCATATAAAAACCAAAAATGATGATTCCTGCTTCAACTTCAAATTAAGTCCATTACCTGAGATCCTGTCAGAACAACAGTTTTGCCCAGGTTCTCACACATGAAGGACAAGGCTGAAGCTGTGTACGCCATAGTATCAGTACCGTGCAGGATCACAAAACCATCATACTTCTCGTAGTGCTCCTGGAGGTGGAGACAGTTTTCACACCGTTAAAGCAATGCACTAGCACCAGCAGGGGAGGTACACACAGCACAATGTTCCCTGATGCAGGCAACAGCACAATGCTTTATAGGGTGCTGCACACACAATTCCTCCTAAAGTTATCCTGTTTCCAGTTTAAATACAATTAAGGGTTAATCGGACACTAAGCACTAGAGCCAGTAATTCTAATTATGGAACAGTCAAAGAGATTCTTCTATGTATACATATTAATGCAGCATTTTTAAACCAGAAGACTACTAATTAAGAAAAGCTTAGCAATGGCTTTAAACAGGAATGTTAACATATGCAAATTAGTCGTATAGTCTGATTTCTTGTTGCCGCTTTTACTTCAGGGATTACACCATTTATAGGAACAGATTAAGCAAACCATGGCTATCATAATGTAGGAAAAAAAACAGTCCATTTAATCCGTGTGGCAAACAGGCAAACTACCAGTGTTAGAGTGCCCTCTTCTGATGGAAAGCCATTCTTTCCATAGCAGAAACGGGGGAAGAGGCTTCTTGTTCATTAATGTACGTTCACCTGCTGGTGTTTGAGAAGGTCCTTTTACACTATCAGCCACGTGCAACATCAAAATTAATTTTATAATAATTTTACTCTACATACAATTCCACACAGGAGGTGGGTTTTTTTCATGCAAAGCCATGAATCACACTGCTCATCCTGTTAGAATAAAGTCATCTTCTGGGTTTTGGAAGAAAAAGGAATTGGTTCAGGTACCTTAAGAATGATGGATATAGCAAACACTGCAGAGAGAGACACTGATGTCTCTGATGCAACTTGGTAACATGGAAAGGATTACATAGAACTCTAAGCAGATACATGGAGTGCCAGCATGGGGAGGAAAAAGAAGGTTTAAACAACATTTCTTTTTAATTACTCTCCTTATGTTACACTAGGCACATACGCTTGGCACCTCCTGATACTAATGGCACCTCCAAACTCATCTATAGGTTCCTGTTTGTCCTTTTGCTGTTTCTTCACTGATACTAATGTCTGAATACCTGTTGCTACCTACTGGAAGTTGCAGGGGATTTCTGCTTATCTCTAACAACTGAGCCAACACAACTGCTGGTGTTGCAAGGTCTTTCTGCAGGCCAAACTACAACGTGATGCAAAAACCATGCTGGAGCCATTCACTAAGGCAGCAGCAAGGTAAGGAGGTTTCAAGAAGGGCCAAGATCACAGAAAGGGCCAACTGTCCTCTCTAAATCAATACTCTCACAAGTACTTTCAGTCTTATGAACCTTATTAGATGCAAAAGAACATAGTTTGGTTTAAGCCTCATAATGTAAAAGATCAAGTTGCCAATTAAGGAGATATTCCACAGAAACATCTTGGAATGTTTTAGTCTGGAAAATCATCAGCATGTTACAGCTGTGCCAGGCACGTGTCCAAGATGAACACAAAGAGGCAGTGTGTATACACAAACTGGAGAGTGGAAAAGGTTTCTTTTTTTGCCTTCTCAGCACAATTCATTTCGATTACATGAACTGGCCATACAGAGAACCTGCATTCTGTGTACAATTAAAAAGTCACTTGTTTTTTGTAATAGAAACTAATATGCCAATAAGAAAAAAAGGTTAATTCTCTCCAGTTCAGCATGGGATTGCTGCCTTCTCTTGGCCCTGGGCTTTTCCCAGCTGCATCCCTGCTCCATCCTAGAGCCTTTCCATGTACACACCAGCTCCATCTCCTCTTTGCCCTGGAAAGATGCATTTGATAGGACAAGCAACCTCCCACGTTTGGCGGTTTCAGGATTAGAGAGCCTGAAGGTGAAAGACTGTTACCTGAATCTTCAACATCCTTCCCTGCATCACTGAACTGTTCACGCATTGCTATATTGTGGTGGAAGAAGGGAATTTACACTATAAAGCCCACTATCACAGAGTGCAAGAGCAGTATCTTCCTAGCCCCACAGTTATTTATTTCTGTCAGCTATGTATGAATTCCTGGTGTGAAGCATTTGAAGTGTTTTGCAGTTTTGCTTTTTTTAAAAGCACACAGCTAAGTTCAGACAAGGGACAGGAGCACAGAAATGCTGATTTTTTTATTCTAGAGAAGCATGTAATGAGTTTATCCATATATGCAGAAATATCTAGGGCTTTAAACATTTTCCACTGTGGGAAATCTAACCATAGCAGCAATTTTTTCTACTGCTTGCAAAGCCAAAGCTAGTCCAGTCCACGTGTGTCCGGAGTAAGAAAGGCATAAAGACATTAAATTATTTTCTATGCCAATAGCCAACTATTAAGCTACTTGAATACTCAAATAACGTGTAACTAAGCAACCTTCAGTTAAGTTACCCACACCTAAGGATTTTATGCAACATTTTCGGGCAGTGAATTCAAGTCAACATTTTAGGACACATCAACCTACATATTACATACCTTATTCAATCATAGCTGCAACTTTTCTATTTATTTTATTGTATGGAACTATGGCATGGCTTATCCTTGGAAAAACGATATAACTTTAAAGAGTTTACAACATTTTCAAATGAAAAAAAGTTCTGCAAACTTTGCAAGCACAGTACTTGTTACTTTGCAAGTAACTAATTAAGGTACTTCACATTTAAAAAACAAATATATATGTATAGCACCACTGAATTGTTTTATCTTGCTAAGCATACTAGATATACTACTGCTTTTGTTTAAGTGAAAAATGAATTCTTATTCCACACCACTGTACCTGAAGTTTCTTTGCAATTTTGGCCCAGTCATCTGGTGTCATGTTGGAGGAATCAAGCAGTGGCGAGAGCTCGAGGATTGTGTAAAAAATTCTCTTGTTTTGCTTAGAGATACTGTGAAGAAAGAGAATTGGAAAAAAAATTCTTAATGTTAATATCTCATCACTTCTGATTATTTCTTCAAATCAGTAGTTTTCACACTTTTCCTCCCCATCCCCCAAATCTAGGTGAAAAAGTGTCTTACATCTGGAAATTAAATTCCAAGTTTAGAAGTCCATGGCTTGATGTGGTTTAAAGCATAAATACCTAAATCTAGTTTAATAATAAATACAACTTGGGAGGCAGAGAGGAGCTGTCAAAATTAAAGTAAGAAAAGAAGAACTCAGATTTTCACTGTTTAAGTCTGGAACTGAGTTCTAACAAAAGTCCATACAAAGCCCTAAGGTTTAAAAATGCTTCATAAGCTCTTGAGAGGAATCCATAAAGCTCACAAGGTTTATAGGGGGGATCAGAAGAAGACCTGCAAGAACTTTTTCATCCTTTTATAAATATAAATAAATAGCCTATAAATAGATGCCCTTTCCTAACAAAATGGTTATCTTAAGAGCCTCATGACTGGGATTCACTTTTGTGGCTTTCAGAAGATCCATTCAGTTTTCCTGACCTCAGATCTCAGAATAAAACTACCTTGGTTCTTCAAGTGAACTGCTGTCTTTGCTAGTAATAGGCTAACTTTGTAAAAGCCCAGTCCCAGCCTATCAGACCCGCTGACACCTTTTTATGGAAGTGCTCTTTATGGTACCAGCCATCCCTTGTTATGTGGAGTTTAACGATGTATTAATAGCAAAGACCTTAAAATACTGTCATAGTTTGAAAAGAGAAACCTCAGCACCATAAATAACTCACTGGTAATGAATTCCTGGCCACTGTACAAGTGCAGCCTTCACAGCCGGGAAATGACCGCTCCAAGTGTAAGAAAAACAAACCTTAGCAACTATGCCAGGGAAAAAAAAACAAACCCTAAGTACCTGTGGGGCTGAGGAATGTGACACTTTCAAACACCATGCAGTGTGACGCCCGCAGATGGAGACCAAAGATTAAGAGGTGTCTAGACACTCAAACATCTATACACAATCCCAAATTTGGAGGGGCCTTATCAAAGGCAATGATGGTTGTGGGATCACAGTGGGGTCGTCCTAGCTCCAAGCACCCTGTCTGCTCTCCCTGTCTCCAAGGACCATGGCTCTCCCTTTCTCCACCTGCCTCTCTCAAGAAATCTGACTCTTCAAAGACCTTTGATTTGGCAGCCAAATGGACTGCCCACAGAGCATGTGTTTTACCCCATAAAACATGCTCATTTCTCCACATTAACTTTCTAACCTCTCAGAATAAAGTCAACTATATATAAATTCAATTTGGTAGTTTACAGTTGGGGTAATAAAAGAACCCTAGTACTAATATTTTCTGCTACCTTTTTGAAACTTGGAAGGTTAAAAAAATAACTACTATCTTCACCTATTCTTACCTTATTCTTACAGTTGGAATATGTTTCTATTTCCAAATGCTGCAGCCAATAAGCAAATAACAAAGAACTGCTAGTGGGCCAACTCCACCCATGCAGGCAGAATTTGCTCTTCCAGGCAGAGCCATCTAGAGCATGTTTGACAGGATCATCTTCAGATGGTCTGAATGATGGGAAGTTCCCTGACAGCTGTAACTGTGATAGATACTTCAATATATACACATTTACATAGTCAAGGCTATGGAAAAGATCAGGATATAGCATGGATGTGTAAAAGTTCCTGAAATAAGGTGCTTAAAGCATGAAAAAGTTGTTTACCTTCTCTCAGCATTTGCAACAGTGTTTTGTTCCCACTTGCAATTCTAGTATATATTTATAGCAATATAAACTATGAAAAAATAGGAGTGAATCTCATAGAATTACAAATGCTTTGGGTTGGAAGGG
>VYZT01025033.1:0-13443 GCA_013400735.1 Pomatostomus ruficeps
AGAGTGGTGCTGGAAGGAGCAGGCAGACACAGCAGATCAGGAACAGGCTCAGTGACTGGTGTCACCAGGAGAATTTGGAGTTCTTTAGTTGTGGGTTGGTCTACATGACACCAAGCCTGCTGGCAAGAGACAGGGTACACCAGTCTCAAAGGGGCAAAAGGATCTTCATGTAAGAGTTAACAGGGCTCAGTGAAGTATATTGAAACTAGATGTGGAGGGGGAAGGGGATAAAACCAGGCTTGGCAGTGATAAGCCATGGGATGTCATGTCAGGGATCAAGAGGTAGAATGTATTAATTTTGAATGCTCTTGACTGTCATGAAACCAAGAGCAGCAGAATTCATACTGCTAGAGCTGAATTCTTGTCCAGCTATGAGTGTCTTTCTGGTAGGATTTAGGTGCCATGAAAGTATGGCCTATGCCATTGACTAAAATGTAGACTTTTTAAGAGTAAACAGCCTCTAAAAATGTACAGTCAAGGAGAGAGCTTTCAATTTAGAATATACCAACAGTTTTGTTGAGGAAGGAAAACATAGTCTCACTTTCTGCAAAAAGCAGAAAACAAAGCTATGCAAAGAGTTTCGAACTCAGAAGTGGGTTCCTTACTTTGATTTTACAGTAATGGCTTTACTCTAGTCCAAAGCAGAAACTTAGCTCAGACATTTAAATTGCTGTTTCCATATTGCCAGAGCAGTGATGATGACAGGACATAGCAGGCTCCATTCATGGGTTGCCTTGAACTTTTCAATGTATGTTTAATCTGATTCAACATTGCAAAATTTTTTAATGTTTCCAGTGAAAAAGAGGCTCCAAAAAATTAGCTCCAGCTGTTTGTTTGCAACACAAACTGGAACACTTGCTTTTGCAGTGAAAAATGAGCTCATTCAAGTAGAATTAAACAGTTACGGTAACAACTGAACAATAAAAGAAAGTCTTATGTTTAATTTTTCTATTTCAGGTGTTCTATAATTTAACAATGGATCACCTGTCCCCCAAGAAAGCATACAAAGATAATATTGACCTGACTGATAACATTGACACAGAGCTGAAATTTGGTGAAAGATGATCCTTTCATGTCAGCCTTTTAAGAACAGCCAGCCTTGTAGATTTGGGAGAACAGAGGTCTCTCAGAATGTGTTCTGTTGAAAATTGTTGATACAAAGGTGTCTGTTCATGGAGTGTTGCTGAAGGAGACAAGGAGATCATCATGAGGAAGTAGTTTCTTGTTTTTTGCCAGCAGGTTGGCCTGGCCATTGCCCCATCAACCTCATTTTGGAAGGATTTCTGGATTCTTGTGAGTCCCTTCCAGATACCTGCCACATCTGCTAGCTGCAGCAGTAGCTTACCTCACTCTTTGTCTTACTGATTTTCCTATTTTGAATGTATTCTGTACATCTTAGAGTAACACCAAATTCACATCTGACTTCCTGCTGTTTCCTTTCCCCCCTCGACTGCTTTCCTGTTGGCATAACAAGCCCTTCTGGCACACAATACTGAGAAGGCAATTTACATGCAGGAGAACAAAGGTTTCACAATTTGAATTTCTCAGCTATGTACTTTATACAGAAGAGCATGTTTGGCACATTTTCCATTGGGAGTGAACCAAAGCCTGCTGTCTGCTGTACATTATTACAATGGGAAGTGTCCCTTTATGAGATCTTTAATATTTATTTTATAAGCTAACGTTATGAAGGCTGAAACTCTATCATTGCTATTTATACTGTATTTGTGCTTTGGGATAGAAAAGAAAAGCATCTGCATAGAAAAGGCTTATGGGAACATTCATACATGAAGATTTTTCATCCTGGGGTATGAAATGTGTTATATAAAAAGCATCAAGAAATCTTAATCCTGTTTATGCTTCAGAAGTTCCCTCCAGGCTTTAAATTTTTCTGACAGTGGAGACTGAACTCTTTATGAAAACATTAATGGTTAGAAAGGATTTTCACATTAAATGAAATAAATAGTTGGATTTTATTCTGAATGAGATTGTATAGAGTGACTTGATTCACCTGTTGCTTTTATGCACTTTTGCTACACAGATATAAACAGATAGGTGTAAATGTCAGGTCTGCAAAGGAACACTGTGTGGCAGGGAATCTTCCATTACCTTCTTCATCTGATTAAAATATTTTACTGATCATACAATTAGAATTGCAACAGCAATTAGGTAATACTTGAAATTTCTAAGATTATTATTTGGGATGGTCCTGTGCAGGGGTGGATTCTTGTGAGTCCCTTCCAACTCAGCGTATTTTGTGTTACATATCTTTTCTTCTCTTCTTTCCCTGTATTACTTCTATTTTTAAAAAATTCTCCTCAGTGGAACAGCTACTTCTGCCCATTTTGACTTGACCTCTGTGCAAGAATGATGTGCAACTTGTATTCCATCATTTTATTTCTATGATGTAGGAGGGTATTTAAAGAAAATAATAATAAAAAAAAGACTGAATATTTCTAGATATGAGCTAAAAATACTACAGGATATTTGGAAGATTAATGTGATGGCTTGAAAAAAATTACAGCAAAGGAACATTAGAGAAGGAAGCACTCATGCCGAATTTTAAGTCTGTTTTTAATTTTGTTTTTCTAGACTATAGCTAATTTGTTTTGTAACCTCTCTAGAATGTAGAGTGAAATCAAATAAATCTGAGAGTGATGGTTTCATAAAAGTAATAAATCTGGATAAATTAGTGCTGAATTTCATGATCTCATCGGGATTTCTTTTTTTTTCTTTCTGTTAATGAAAAGGTGTAAAAATGCCAGTGAAACTCTCTTCTTGTTTCTGTTTGTGCCCAAATACAAATGGGCACAGTTTTTGCTAACCAGTTTTTACAGATTAACTTTACAGATTTACTTGTTTCTCATTGAAATACTTTGGTTTCTATTCCGAGATCTGATATCAAAGTTCTTGTGCTGGTTTTGACTGGGCAGAGTTAGTTTCTTTCCCAGTGGCTGGTTTGGGGCTATGTTTTGGATTTGTGCTGGAAAGGCTGAGGAGGTGGGGGTGACAGTCAGGACAGCTGGCCCCAACTGCCCAAGGGGATATCCCAGACCATGTGGCATCTGCTCAGCATGTACAGCTGGGGGAAGAAGGAGGAAGTGGAGATGTTTGGAGTGATGGCATTTGTCTTCCCAAGTCACCATTACATGGATTGAGCCCTGCTTTCCTGGGAACGGCTGAACACCTGCCTGCCCATGGGAAGCGCTGAATGAATTCCGCGCTTTGTTTTGCTTTACTTGCGTGCACAGTTCTTGCTCTGCCCATTAAACTGTCTTTAGCTCAACCCACAGGGTTTTTTCACTTTGCTCTTTGATTATCTCCTCTGCCCCACTGGTGGGGGATTAAGTGTGGTGCTTAGGTGCCAGCTGGGATTCAAATATGGCACTGCTTAAGTCAGTTGTGATGAAAAACATAATTTCTGCCTGAGTTTTTCATCTGCCTGTGGGTGACGATGGTTCTTGGCTGTCAGTCAGGACTTGCCTGCAGCTGTGTGCTCCCCTCGTAGTTCTTAGTCAGTCAGCTTGGAACTATATTATCATCACACAGGATGCTAAACTGAAGTGGAGCTTTAACTACTTACATTGAGTTTCCTTTATCCTGTCACTTAAATGTCCTTAGAATGCAGGACCAGGACATGTAGTTTGTAAAATAGGGTTGTCATTCTCTCTTTCTCGATTTTGGGGGGTCCTGAGTGGTACAGGCACAGCTGTGAGTGTTATTCCAGTTGCATCTCATCACTGGGTACTCCATATATTGTACATATTTACACTTTCTTTCTGTTGCTCTTCAGAGCTGTCATTCTCTGTGTCAAATTGCTCTTACTTTAAATTTCATACTCAGTTATTGATTTTCTCTTCTAGAACTGGTTCATATTGTATTTATTTATTTGTTAGTGCTTCGGTGAGGGTTTTATTTCAGCTTCCACACTTCACTTCCTTATGAAATGCCTGTCTTGATATTTATTTGTCTTTCCAATCATTACTTCTACTAGGAAACAGTGATGAGTAGCGGATTGGTAATATGGTGTGACTCTTGGGCTTTGATGCTTGGTAGGATTTTCAAAACAGAGCAATAACTGTTTGGAAAGAATATCCAAAACAGAAGTAGAATTTCCTGGTTTTTGCATTCAGGCAGCGTAGAATATTCTTTTGTTGTCCTTCTTTGCTTCCAACAGCTTTCCCTAAAGAGCAGGAAAAAATGTCACTTAGATCTTCAAACAATATTTGTATTTTCTTATGACTGTATAGCCTGAATGAGTTCCAATGCAGAAGCCTCTCTGCCCATTTGCAAGATGTTGTCTCGTGAAAGGAAGTGCAGGGGGGAAGTATAAAGAAATATTAGAAAACACTAGCGAGGAATATTGTTCTTGAATGTCTTTGGTAGAATCAAGGAAACAAAAGAATAATAAGGCTTTGAGCCAGGTGTGTTCACCTGGAACCACTGAAATCACTCTTTGCCATCTGTCTGGCATTACTGGAGTATGTTTGGAAGGATAGTTTGGGAGATAAGCAGCACAAAATGAGGTGATAATTTTTCTTCTATACCCTCTTCTTTCACATGCAAGTCCTTGAGGAAGGGAGTAGTTTTGATTATATGTCCTTTTTCTCTTGTTCTGCCTGTTCTCCTGAACCCCTGCGTTGATGCTGTGGCTGAGAGCTTCCTCCCACCAGGAATCTTGGATCAGTCAAGAAACAGCATCAATTACCTCATGCAGTAAAGGCCCATTGAGATGGTTTGGATAAGATTCACACCTCCACATAAGTGCAAGTTGTTTTTTCATCTAAAATGTTCCCTTCATCAGCAGAAGCCTTTGTCACGTCAGGTAGAGACCAGCATTGTCCTACATGGAGCTCCTTCTTTCACATATCTAAATCTTCATCCTGGTTTCTACAACCATGAAATAGAGGGAGGCAAAATGCGCTTCTGGTTGTGATGTTCTGCAGTGTTTGGTTTGGCATTGCCATGTCCATTGTGCCTTTAACACACGAGTGAAATGATTGAGCAACACTTGACCAAGCTGACCTGTTCTGGTAGCAATGGGCCCTTCAATCCCCAATGTAAGCGCTGCTCCTACTCTTCACTTTTTTTAGTAGAAGATTTCTTCCAAAAGTTCCCATATTAACTCTGCTTTGTCACTCAAATACTGATGGCAAGGTAACTGAAAATGGATTTTTTTTTCCACTTAGATGTTGAAATTTGAAATTCAGTGGAGATAGTCAGGAGAGACCACAGAAGAAGTTGCACAAATAGTGTGATAAGCTCCGGAATGCCTCAGCAGAATATGAAAATGCTTTTGATCTCCTTCTTAGTTGGAACATGCACAGAGAAAGACTGCAGGGACACAGGTGAAATAGTGTCCCCCAGGCTGGGGATAGGATGTCCTTCAACAGGACCTCCTTATATGTTCACTTTACATTATTTTTCTTCCTCTCTAAAAACTTCTCTAGATATATTTTATGTGTTATTACCAGTATTTGGGTGTAGGACTGCTATGAAATTACAACCTCTGTAGCCAGTAGTGCTAATGAGAGGCTCAGGACTTCTTTTTCATATTTAAGGAATAGTTTAGTGTGATGATAAAATGTGCCAACTTAAGTGGTGATATAAAATAGAATTCTTGCCTATGTTACGTTATTTCCAAATATTTCTCATATAAGAGCTGTAGCCCCAGGTGTTATTTGTAATTGATGCTTCTAAATTTCTGCTCTGAAACTGGACACTGCACTGTTCAAAAACTTGAAGAGATTTTTCCTAGTTTAGAAAGAGAAATCTGTATTTCAGTATCAAATAGGTTTGTATCTTTTAACTTCCATGTCTGAAATAAGCAGTGCACTTATCCAGGGCTTTCATTGCTTTTGCTGTCAATATACAAGAATAAAAGAGGGGGCATGTACCAGATATTCGCAAAATGACAAAACTTTCAACTACCACACATCTCTAATACTCATTTTGCACCTGTTTCTATTGATAAACTTATGGGCCTATAAACAAAAGCACTTTTGGTTTGCTTTACTTGGTTAAATCCCAGGAATTTTGTGAATAAAGATCATGTGTGTATTTTCCAAACCTCTCCGTCTTGAACTGTTTTCAGAGATGAAGATAGAGATATAAAGAGACAGGTGTAAATTTATTAGTCAAGGTGTGGAATTGCTATTTTATCACTTTTGTTATTCCTTGCCATTTACAACTGTAGTTACCCCCTGTGTCTTGATGTACTGGAATTTAAAGCTGATTAAAATGCCAGACTTTTTTTTTTCCTAAGAAGTTGTAGCACACAAACAATTGGAAATAAAGTAATTAAGTATAGAATGCTCAGCCTGTTGTTTTAAACGATGCTGTGGGGAAAAATGTTGTCTACACAAATAACATTTACCAGTTGTCTCACTTAGTCAGCCAAGCAGGATGAAAACAAAGAATGGTAGAGGCTAATAACGATACAACCGTCTAAAACTTTTCCTTACAACTTTTGCTTGTTTCAGTGGCTGCCTCAACAAATATATTGATACTGCAGTGTCTGCAGTAAATGTGCAAGTGAATTCTCTGGTTCATGTTCTGAAGAGATGATCATTTATTCCTGTGTAACTTAATTGTCCTTGTAGGATCCACGGGGTTCCTCCCTGTTGGTAGTGAGCTGATCACAGTTTGTAAAATGAAAAGTCTTCTCTTTCACTTAAAGGTGTAAGAATTGCAATTATTTCTTTGGTTGTTCTCGCTTCAGCTGTTCTAAAAAGGAAGTTAATATTCCTGTTGCATCAGCTTTACATTTTCACGTTTCCTCTCCTCTTTATTACTGCTGTGGCAAGAGCACATAGCTTATACCTTGCAAGTTTTCCATGTCAAAAACTCTACTAGCTTATCTTGAGGAGGCAGAGTAAAGATCGCCAGCCTTTCACTGAGAGTTTTACAAATGCCAATCAGAGGTCCACTAGGCTCGGATTGTTTTGTCTCTGCTTTCTGGCACATAGTTAGAAGTGTTAGTCATCTGCCTTATAGCTTCTGTCTGCATATAAATGACTTGCTTCACTCATCTCTTAGTTATTCTTGTGACGGCCTTTATTCAGGAATGATGAGATGAAAAGGAACAATCTGCATTAGGTTAATTATTTCTTACAGTATTTTCTGTTTCTACAAGTAATTAGTAATATTACAGGACTTAGAAAGTAATTTAGAAGAGATTTTTGCTTAATCTGTGCTCTGATCTAGGCATTTCTGTTTATTTGTCTTTTCCCAACATTGCATTTGTTCTTGAAAATGAAACAAAAAAACTTGATAAATGATGTTGTGTAAAAGAAATGCCGGCTTCAGCCCATCAGGGTTCATTTCGTCTGAAAAATGATACTGAAATTTCAAAATGCTGCTTCTAGAACTCATAAAAATGTCTCTAAGGGAAAACTTATTTATTTAATTCTCTGCTGCCAGATTTTGCTGCCAAACTTTGTGTTTTCTGTATGATTTTGGCCAAGCTAAAAATTTATTTCAGCAAAAGGTGGGCCATAGTTCTATTTGGATGGAGAAAAGCTTCTGGATTAGGCTTGGAGTTCTGTTGAAGCCCTCATACTACTGATGGTCGGTCACCCTGTTGTCAGTGTAGTTTAACTGTGCTTAATTATGTCAATTTATTATGCTACCTGCACGAAACCTTTCAGGGGAAAGCTGTTGGCTTTTTGGGGGTGTGTGTAAGGAGATGATCTCCTTCCTTTGTGGAAACAGCTCCTTAGCAGTTTTGGGAGGTTGCTACTGGATGTTAAGTGAGGGGGATGCAGGTTCACAGGCTGTGGAATATTGGCAGACCAACCAAGTGAGATGGAATAAAAAATTTCGAGGACAGATACCCCTACACTTATATATTGCCTCAGAGGAATATGAATAATTCCTGCCCACTAAAAATATGCATTCTGTATTCCATAGGACTTTATTGCCCTCTTTCCTGTCTGAAGCTTTGATCACACTTTATATCAACTTGCTATTATAACCAACAGAGGAACTTCTAGTTAGGTGGTAAAAATCCCCATAAATGGCTTGATGCAGCCGATGGCTGAAAGGCATGACATTTGGATTTTTGGGGCCTAAGAGCTGTGTATTTAATGGAATGCTACTGGTTTATCTATGTTTTGTAACATCAAGAGTTTTTAAAGAGGTAATTTGGTATCTGACTCATCTTTCTCAACTCCCCACAAACTCTTGCTTTGCTCTGAGACTCCATCTGCAGTGCTGCATCCAGTACTGGGACTCCCAGCACAGGAGAGACAGGGACCTGTTGGAGCAGGTCCACAGAAGGGATACAAAGACATCAGAGGACTGGAGCACCTCTCATGTGTGGAAAGGCTGCTGGCGTTGTTCAGCCTGGAGAAGTGTCCAGGGAGACCTTAGAGCAGCCTTCCCTTTCCTCAAGGATTCCTGTAAGAAAGGTGGGACAGAGTTTTTAGCAGGATCTGTTGTGATAAGATAAGGTATGATGATAGGTAGGAGGAAGAAGTTGTTTAGAATGAGGGTGGTGAGGCACTGGAACAGCTGCCCAGAGAAGCTGTGGATGCCCCATCCTTGGAAGCGTTCAAGGCCAGCCTGAATGGGGCTCTGAGCAAGCTGGTCTGNATGGGGCTCTGAGCAACCTGATCTGGTGGAAGATGTTCCTGCTCTTTGCAGGGCGACTGGACTTAAATGACTTTGAAATGTCCCTTACAACCCAAATTAATCTGTGATTCTGCAGATTGTGCAGTTGTCCTCAGAATGTTCTATTGCTTGTTCAAAGGCATAAGGTGATGGTTTTTTCTTAAAAAAAACCCCAATCCCCAAAGCCCCCAAACAACAATAACAAAAAAACCCCAACAACAACAAAAATCCCCAACAATCACCCGCAGAAAAAGAAAAAGAGATGGAAGTTAAAAAAAAAAAAAAAGGAAAAATCACAACATCCAGGTAATAGCAGGCAAAGTTCGTTATTGTTCTGTTACCACTTGACCATGAGTTGTGGTTCTTCTTTTCTTGCCTGTCTGTGTCCAATGTGTAGTTTTACAACATATTCCCTATTAATACGCTCAAATCCTAAACATGTTCCTCAGGTTTTGTGTGTAAGATTTAGAGAACAACAGCCTGGCCAGTTATATGTGTGCCAGTCCAGGTGTCTGATGAATCTCTGGTCCCTGAAAGCAAAGGCAGGAGAAAAGCCTTGTCACAAAAGGTTCAGACTCATAAGTCAAGCAGTATTCAGCCTCAAAGATTGCACAATGTCTATATGTGCACAGGCATATCATTTGAGTGCTTTGTCTTCTGCATCCAAAATCTATAGGATAAGCTTAGATCAAAATGTCATGCTCTATCTGGCAACGGTGTGGGCCAGAAATAGACTTTTTGTGCATTTTATTTTAAAAAATGGAATTTATTCCAAAAGCTGGAGTGATACTGCAAAGTGCCTTGAAAATAAATTAGTTGGCAAGTCCAGTTTTAAGCTCAGTCCAGATGGAGCTATGAACAGCAAGCTTTAACATACACTCCAACAATTATTAGGGCTGCTCTCCTGACAAACAGTTTGCAAAATAAGTAGCTAAAAGCATTAACTATGCTATTATGTAATGTACCTTTAGTGTTTCACATAAGAAATGCTACCAATTCTATTATAAATTAATAATCATACTAAATTTTTAATAACTTCCTTACAGCAACTTTTACAAGTGTATTTTTTCATTATCATATTTGTTGCAAGTTTTAATAAATTAATGGCAGCAGTTATTGCAGTAATGTTAAATTAAGAAAAATTGTGTTCCAAATGTAACCGTCATTTACTGCTTAAAGTTTGAAAATGTGCAGTGTAAAAGGATTCAGACATCAGACATCAAACTCAGATCATGGGCTGTATGTTTCCAGTGAGATGCCCCTTTTCTAAACTTGCATGGTTTTGCATGATCCTGCTCTTCATGTTGTTCTCAGCCTTAAACTGCAAACTGGTACTGCAAACAATTGCAGTAACCCCAAATATTCAGGTAATTCAAGCAGAGTCCCCAAACTAGAGAACGTAGCAACCAGAGAGTAAACAGCTGAAATAAGCATTGAATTTTAATATGACAGTCTCGGACCCCAGTGTTAAGAGGCAGGGGACCTGATGACCTCAAAATGGAGAGGGACAGGAGGCATTGCAGAGAGAATGAAGCTTCTGATGGGACATAGTTTGTAGGCACTTACCTGTCAAGCAATGCTGCATCAACACAAAAATATTGAAAGCATGAAGAGCTGAGCAAATATTGAAGTTTTAGCATGGCTTATTTCTTCCTCTGTGCTGGTGTACAAATTCAGAGGTCTTTCAATGTGATTCAGAAATCTGAGCTTTGGTCCTTCATAGTCAACTAAAACAAAAACCATTGTCTTTTTCATCTGACTCTGGCCTCAATTTGACAATTCATTAGATTTAGTTTTTCATAGCAGGCCACATTATAGGGGAAAGGAGGGATGAGAAATGTTTTCTTCTGTAAAAGAATGGTATGGAAGCACTATTGCAGTGCTGTAGTCAAAATGAAATGTAATATTCTGATTATTTGTAATGAGTTATTTACAATGAAAAAGAGAAACCCTGAAGACCATACTGGCAAAGTCAAAGAAATCTCCTGTAGGTGGGCTAATTTCACCATATGATAAAATAACATGTTTCTGCTATGGCACTTAGTGATTGATAATGTCATGTGAGAATAAAGCAATTAGGTTAATTTCCACATTAATTAGTTTATTACTTTCTTTTTGTTTGGTCTCTAATGCCTTTGTTTAAAAAATTGAGCATGTGCTGTTGCAGGGGTTTAATTGCACTAATTAGGTTCCAAGTGCAGACATTGCAACACCTGCCTTGTGAGTGAAACCATTCTGAGTTAATTCAAGCCCTCTGGTTGTTTGAGAGGACACTCTCAAGGAAACAACACGTGGAGGGTGCCACAACTTGCAGGCTTTCAACCCTGTGTATAGTTGGGAATGTTTCTTCAGAAGTTACAAAGTTCTCTGAAATTTATTTTCTCTCTCTAAACTGCCTCCATTTATGCTAGGGGCAGTTTTTGTAAGTTAATGTTTGGAGCTGTGCAGTGTTCAGGGGAGAAAGAGAGGTTTTGAGCCTTTGGAAGGTGAGTGGTTCCTGAGAAAACTTTGTCCTCGTGAAGCTCTCAGACATCTTATTTCAAGATAATGGAGTGTGAGGTGTTTTCACTGAAGCCATTACCTAGCACTGGAATTCTTATGTTGTTTTGTTATTTTTATGTGGATCATGCTTCTCTAATGTTTCCTAAAAACTTATTAGAACAATACAGTGTAACCAAAAAAAACCTCTAGGTGATTGATATCTTCAAGAATGGATGTGTAGTTACATACATGGTCTGGATTTCTTCATAAATTATGTCCCTAAATCCATTACATGCTTTCATTCATTGGTCATAAAAGAGGATTTAACGTAAAAGCTCTTTTAATGTTACCATTAGGTTCCAACTGTTGTATGTGATAATGAAGTAGGACAGGTTTTAAAGTCGCAGTTTCCTCCTGACGTATTTATAAAGTTTGCTGCATAAAGTAGGTAGATGGTATTCTCTCAATTTAGATGCAACTGTTTTCTACTCCTTATTCTAAAACTTTTAGAGGGCAGGGAGAAGGGATATACAGATATACATTTGTTTAATCATATATTGTTACCAAAGTAAAAGTCTATTGTGTTGATTCCATTGAAGAGTGTTTAAAGGTATCATCAGTCAGAAAGCTGTGTTTGTAATTACTGAGTATTTTGGAGATAATGTTCTATTGCTGCCGACTCACAGCTCTCCACATATTGCTGATTTTAATTTCACTATATGAAAATGTAGAGTTAGTGTTAAATTTTAGGATTGCTAGCTGGAATTTCCTGAACAGTCACACAGTAGTAACTACCTAATTGTTGTCCAGGGCATCCCTTAACTGCTCAGCTCCTCTGACATTTTATTCTTCTTTCTCTGAGTGCCTGGCATTTATCTGCCATCTAATCCTGCAGGCATGTGCATTTTTGCTGATGGAGGAATGTGTGTGGCTGGTAGGATGATTGTTGAGATGCCTGTGTCTGGTTTTATGCCCTGGCATGGTCAGAAATTTAGACATTTCTATAATTGAACCCAGTCCAGGAAGAGTTCCCTGAGTCACCTGATGAGAGGGAAGAAAAACAGGGCTTGGGATGTAGGGAAAGTAAGCAGAACGCTGAAGGTATTTTAGTAAATATTAGTTAGACCTTTTTTAACCTGTTATGCATCTCAGATGAACCTCTTGGCCAACACAAGGTATAATGAATTGCTTGCTTGCTTCACAGAAGTGTTCTTAATGCTTAATAGCTCATCAAAAGATAATATCTTGGGTTAGGCAGTAATGATATGATTAGGTGCTTCCCAAGTATTTAAAAACCAATTCAGACAGGTCTTGAGGTGAGTGGCTTGCCTCCTTTATATGAATTTTCCACTTAATTTTCTGGTCTCACTGGAAGCCCATCTTTGCTGTCTTACCCATATCTGAATTCTTCCTGGCACTAAGCAAATATTTCTTGCAAACCCTGCTGTCCTTTTGTCTTTTAGTGGATTTAACCTTTCCTGTTAGCATACCTATCTTCCCACTAAAGCCTATGCTAACAGTTCAGTACCTTCTTATTGGGCACAGAAAATTGCCTTTTTTCTTTTCTTCTTCTTGCATTTAAAATACCCATAATTTTGATAAGGATTTCAAAAAGCTTTGATAGCAAAAAAATACTACCTGTAGTAGGAAGCATTTGTCAATTTGTTTTTAACTAATGAAACCTAATTTGGTAAATTGATGAGAGTAGTGCACTACTTGTGCTTCTTGGAAGGTGGTCATTGTATCCAATATCCATTGTGACTTTCCAGGGGTCTTTAATATCTTGGTAAAAGCTTGAAAGTTTCATGTTGAATCTACACATTTTCTAAGGGAAAGACTGAAACGTTTAGAGCAAAGGTAAAGAGAAACGTTGTTCTGATCCAGAAGGTGACAGTTGCAAAATGGATTTCTCTCTTGTTTTTTCTCATTTCCCCCAATAATAAAAAGTCTCAATGCCTGTCATTCATAGATCAGGTCAAAATGTTGTGGTTCTAGTCCCAGGTCAGCTGAACTGATCAGTCCTGTGGAATGCATTTGTAGTGAGATTTGGAGAGAATACCAAGTGTCTTTAGCTGTTTTCATCTGTGCTGAGGCAGCTTCCAGTCAGAAGTGTGTAGTTTTTACAAATGCTTCAGTGTCTACAGGGAGATACATCCTTTGTCCAAATAAAAGAATCACAGGGTTGAAAGGGAGCTTAAAGATCATCTAGTTCCAACTCCCTTGACAGGGCCAGGTAAGCTTTCTTTTGTTTATATCCCAAGCAGAGATGTAGTCTTAATTACTAGCTATAAAATAGTTTCAGTTATGATCCCCTGCTGTTTGATTTTGTTGGGTTTTTTATGGGGGGGG
>VYZT01025033.1:13941-25491 GCA_013400735.1 Pomatostomus ruficeps
AAAAGCTGTAAAATGTCAAAAAGCATGTATGTTATGGCACACTGATGTACCAGATCCCGAGATCTTATCCATACAGCTTCTGAAGCATTCTCTGCTAGAACAGAAGCAATGGTGAGAAATTGTGTGAGACAGAAAGAGGTAGAAATTTTGATGCTAAAGAACGCTGATATGAATAATTAGCCAAGTGTTTAAGTTCTGATTACTTTTTTATCCCAGTATTGTAGAGCCTGTGTTTTCAGAACTGAGGATTTTGCCAATTTTTAACCTCCTTGACTAGATCTGGAGAACATTTAGGCACCTAGCAGGGAATTATTTTTTATGGTCATTGTAATATTTAGGAGCATGCTTTTAAAAGTCTGTGCCTAAATTCTGCTAAATATGGTGAGGGGCCTTTCTTTTTTTTCCAAAATATGTCCGTATATTTCAGTTGTAAACTGTTTGGGATAGAACATTACTAGATGAGATTAGTAGGAGATCACTCAGGGATTGAGATTGAGTCTGGGATGATAGTAGGGTTTCACAGGTGATGTACTTCTTTTTAGGAGAGCCGCAGAGTGCTTTGAGCTGAACTTTGGAGGTATTTGAGGTAGGCAGGTTTTCCTCTAAAAATCAGAAGCAATTGCTCTGATATGTGTTATGTGTTCCAATGAGGGGGAATCTTTATCAAAATAGTAATTAGTTATTTTTCCAAAGGAGGAAAATCTCTTTACTGTTGGTGAGAAAAAAAAAAAAAATTCTGGATGGGAGAAAGAAATGTGGATTGAAGGCTTTCTAGGTCAATATGAAACAGGATTTCAGGGCATAACCTCTGTATGAAACTGAAAACATTTTTCTCCTGATGTAAAAGCATGTGTTTCTGATAGGCCAAGCTATGGACAAATAAGAACTTCTTGTTTTTCTGGAAAGTTTATGAAGACCAAATGTGTTTATATTCTGAGTATGTGTATGACGTCTACAACTATATTTATAAATGTGTATATATATACACAGCTATAAAAATACATGTGTGCGTATACATGGTATCTTTATTTATGAATATATACACATACAGCTGCACACTCAAACACTGAAAATATGTGATTTAAGGCTTTTTCTAAGACCCTGCTTTAGAAGATAAGCCCTCGGGGAAGAAAGAAGGTGTGTTCAGCTCTTCTCATAGAGTCTGGGGTCTTTTGCTCTGCTTTCAGAGCCTTCCTGATGCCAGCAGTGTTACACGGGTTCTCTTCTTTTAAGCTGATACCAAGAGCAGCAGACTCAGGGGAACCAATTGTATTAGTTTAGGCTAATTCTGCTTTAGCAACATCTTGAGCACTGCTGATGAAAACTAAGAAGATTAAAGTCCACATAATCTGGGGATCTTTATGTAAGTGAAGTTCAAATTACCATAAGCTCTTCAAATCATTGATCTGAGGATCAGTAAGAAGGGAAGAATAACTTAAAGAAGCTCAAGCTGCAAATCCATGTCTTTGGGTCCTCTTTCCTTTTTTTCCCTTTTTCCTGTTTTTTTTTTTTTCCTTCTTTCTCCTCCCTTTTTTTTTTTTTTTTTTTTTTTTTTTTTTTTTTTTTTTTTTTCTTCAATAAACANTTTTTTTTTTGGTAAAATCCTTTAAGAATTTTTTAGCATAAGAAAATTGATTTTGTTCTACCTTCCTAGGGAGAAGCAACTTTCAAAGGAGCTGCAT
Organism: Pomatostomus ruficeps; assembly: GCA_013400735.1. Classification (NCBI taxonomy): domain Eukaryota; kingdom Metazoa; phylum Chordata; class Aves; order Passeriformes; family Timaliidae; genus Pomatostomus; species Pomatostomus ruficeps. Next base: position 15,624 of record VYZT01025033.1, read on the forward strand.
TGACTGTGTCTCTTACTCAGTTAACGTGTGGTCACATTGGATTGATGGAGGCTATTAAATGCTAAAAGCCACTGATTGATTATTTTAATGCTAGCATGCTATTTCAATAAAGACTGCTTTTTGAAATAGAGATCTGCCTTAATGGCACTACCATTTTACTGAATGTGCATGTTGTAGCTTCTGATTTTTTGTGTCAATTAGAATGAGGGAATAGATGTGTGGTGCTCAGTGGATATGTCCCGATACAAAAGAAACAATCCAGCAGGACCAAAGTACCATCAAGCTGCACAGGTTTTCACCCTTTTTAACATTTACAGACTGTAACAACTTTGCTGTGGATCTTCTGACCTTATGGTGGCAGTAATGCTACTAACATTGTGTCCTTTTCTCTGTCGTTGCTCATGGCTCCACAGCCATGCTCGGGGATTTGAGGTGACATCTCTATGGGAAGGTAATCCAGTGCACATCTGCACGTCTGACATCCTCCAGAATGGAGTGGTCCCGTCCAATTTGCCTGTAGTGACAACCAAACCAGGCCAGGGAATCATTTGAAAAAGTGGTAACAGGGTCGGGTCAGGCCATTTCAGATGCATTTTGAAACTGACTTCCAGTGCTTAGAACACTTCCAGGTGTGGTTTTATTAAAGTAGGAGCTTAACCTAAGTGTATGGCAGGCAGATTTAGAGCTCAGGCTGGAGCCATGTATTTAAAAGTGACCAAATTGCCTTTCTGAAGTATTGCATGTTGATAATATTACATAATACATGTTGTCACTTGTAGGAATTACATTGTCTTTAGTCGTTAAAATAAAACTTTTAAGGCTTTTTTCCAACAGTTTAAGAAGTTTGTCACAGATAACATTTGCCTGTGAAATGTTTTTATTACAATAAATGCATCTTAGGAAGGGGGAGGGGTCTGGCCATCTGTAAGGAGCTCCTGCAGTACCATTCAAGGAATCAGCCCCTTCTCCAACCTCAGAGGCTGAGATATTTTACTAATAAAGTCAAGCTTCTAATTTAGGAAGAATGTGTTTTTTTTTTTCCTTTCTAAATCTCTGCTGCTGCTTTGAGATGAATTGCAGTGGATCGCCGTAATAATACTGCAAGAGACCACCTGAATGTTGTTAATAATGAACTTGACGAAATACCATTTATGGAATGAATTTTAAATGAGCTTCTTTTTTTGTGCAGCAAGTAGCATGAGTTTATCAGACATTGAAGAGTTTTTCTGTCACATATCAGTTAAAGTACCTCTGAACTGTCCGGAAGGACTATATAATCTCAATGCTCACTGAATATTAACTCTGAGTCAACATGTTCAAGTAGCAATTGAGTCAGAGTTTAAACTCTTAAGACTGTGAGTGGTAAGATGTTATTATGGCACTTTTCATACATTAGTACAAGATTCTGTGTTTGAGAAGATGGTAATTTTGTGTGTTGAGCAGTGTGATATCAATGTAAAGCCCACTGAAGTAACTGAAAATATTTTCTTTATTTGAAATTCAGAGTTGCTTTATTTCCAGTACATCTATAGCTTATACATAAACACTATATCTCTTCCAGAGGGGAGGATAGTTTTCCAAGAGTACTGCTTATTTCTTTGTCACTGGGGAGCAGGGCATGGCTGGTCATACCAGGTTCTTCTCCCTGAAAATGTGCAGTAAAAGACTCCTTCTGGGAGACAGTGCATCTTAAATTGGTCCTTTCTCAGGGCCAGGGTGGGACCTTCATAGGATGCCTGTAGAGGAGTGTGAGGAAGGTGAAACTTCAGTGAGACTTACAAAGTGAATGTGCAGAATATTCTAAGGAATAATCCATCTTCTAGTCTGCAGGCACTGGGTGGGAAAAAAAGAGGACCTTGTTGTTTCATCTGAACTGAATTTAAGTAATGTGCTTTTCTGGATACAAAAATCTTATTCAAGTGTAGATTCCAATTGTTTGGATATGGCTTCTTTTATAAGCCTTTCAAAGTGGCCTATGTTATGATACTTCAGTTTCATAAGTTGTTTTTTCTTTGCATGATTTATACTTGAGTCTTTTTTAATAAAGGCTGTAAAACAGCAGTGGTTTAATATCCTTCAATCAAAAGCAACTTCACCACCCACCTCAAGATACTTATTTTAAAGGATGCAAAATATTCTACTTGAAGAGGTTTTAATGCATTTTAAAATTAAAACAGACTAATTTTTTTTGGTTTATGAGAGTCTTGAAAAGTCTGAAATTTTAGTTCCATTGACCAGCATGAGTATCTTGCCATAGACGTGATCTCTGTGGTACATTGCTTGATCCAACGTGTTGTCTTTACTGCATATTGTATAGATTGCAAAATACATAAATGAACCATCCATAAAAGATGGTTATAGTATCCTAATTTCCAGGTTTTTTAGTATGGCAGTGGGAATTGCTTGTGTTAAGATATCACATTAATCAGTTTTTGTCTGTGGATCCTATGAAACCAAAGCTAAGGAAAATGTTATGTTGGAAAATACTCTTTGTCCTTCCAAACTATGGCAGTTTTGTGTTGTATAAAAATTCAAATGGGACAGAAAATTCGAACAATACTTTAAATGAATAATAATTGTCATTTTCTTCACTGCTTATGCTAGCATCTTTAATTGTACTGAGTTAATTTAGCATGACTTTCTTCATCGTGGGAAAAACTCTGTTAGATAAGTGGCTCGATATTAAAGGAAGATAGTGAGTAGGCAGCAAAATAATGGTCTCTCATTACCTTTAAAGTCTATCAGAGTCTTTCTGAAACTTTCTGTGTCTTTAACCGATTCTCAACCACAACTTCCTGTTGTTTTGTTTCATGTTCTGCTTATATAGCTTTAGTAGTAACTAAAACTAAGAGTGAGTGCAGATTAATTAAATTCCATATTCCATTTTATACAATAGCAGGTTCATCTTATATCATTGGGCCAGCCCAGAGGGGAGTATTTTTTTTTACAGTTTTCTTTTCTTTCTAAGTCAAAGCACATGGAAGATTGTGATTTGATTTAGTTTCTGAAAGTGCATGACAGATTCATTTTTTTGTAAAGCTGAACTGAAATAAAATAGACCTGTAGAAGTTTTGCCCATAGCATATTTTGTTTTAAGAAAATGGCTTTCTTTTGAAGGGCATGAGCTAGAACATGGTTTTAATTCCTGTAGAAGATGGTACTTTTCTAAATGTGCCTTTTATTGCTAACACCATATGGCTATATGTACATTATAAAGGCTCACGCCAGCAGACTCAAAAAGCAAATGTATAAGTAGTTTTAAGCTCAAAGGAATTACCCCCCAAATTATTAGTTCTTTTTCATATTTTAGTGTTGATCTCTCTGTTTTCTCTCACAAGGAATCTATCCCTGAAGCTGGCCAAGGAGGTGGAGCAAGGAGAAGCCAGGTACCCCCGTGTTAGCCAGCTGGCTGGCAGCCCGTCCGTGGAGTGGCCTTTCCCTGGTCTGGAAGAAGGTGGAGGCATCGAGGCTTTGCCCTTCAGGTTGATGCTCCAAGACTGCACAGCTGTAAAGACCTTGCTTCTGAAAATGAAGAGGGTTCTCCAAGAGGTAATCACCCACTTTTTTGTTAGATTAATGTCTTTCAGCGTTAATGAGCTAAGCAGCAGAAAAGGGTCAGTAAAGTTTATGGATTTGATGTCTTCTAATATGTCTTGAATATATGGAATTGATGCAGAAGTATAAATAGTCATGTCTCAACATGGTGGAGGTGAAAAAGTTTATACTTCAGCAGAATTTAAATGATGCTGCCATCTTGATGTCCAGAGTGTAAAGCTTCTTTTGAGCTTTTACCGAAAAGGGGACAGGGGAGGCCAAGTGCTTTAGGTCAAAATACATTGTGTTGTTTTCTTCCAGTATTTTAGAGCTTTTCAGTTTTCTTACTATATTTGTTATCCATTATGAAATTGCATGCAATTGATTTAGAGGAGAGATGCAGAGGAAAAAGAAAATTCTCCTAAGTAGCAGTACTAAAAGGTTGTCAGCTTGAGTTTGTAAATGATGGCTGAAATCAGATTTTTTTTTGCCATTCATTGGACCATCCCTAACAATTTCAAGAGTCCTGGCTTATCCTGTCCTTGTATATTCTTCTGCTTACCCTATGGACTGCTGGTGTTGCTTTGAAAATTTTCTTTTGTGTCTACTTCTCTTTAGAATTTTAGAGAAATCAAATTATTTGGATTTTTTTTTTGGATACTTTTCAACTATGGAGCCTTTACTCAGGTATATGCTATGAACTTCCATCTTCATGTTAGTGAATTGCAGTTTGCATTATCTTTTTGATCTGAAAGAAAGGTAATTTTATTTTGTTTTTTATCTATATGGTTCATAGAAATACAGAATAATTTAGGTTCAGAGAGCTCTCTGGAGGTCCACCTTCTCTACTCAAAGCAAGGCCAACTCAGAACAGGTTGCTCAGTTCCTTGTCCACTTGAACTTTTGGTGCCTTAATGGGGTCTCCACATCATTTCTGGGTAATCATTCCAATATTTGACTACATCAGTGTAACTTTTTTCCTGAAGATGGAAACAGAATTTCTCTTGTTGAAACTTCATCATATAATAAAGACCAAAAATACGTTGGGGGGGTTTTACAGCTCACTTCTTGGTCATCTGTATTCTAAATTCAACCACCTGTAGTCCTGTCTGAAAAGGTATTTCAAAGCATTAGCCATGGTAGTTTGCAATTAGCCCTCCTCGACAGCGTGTTCTTTGCTGGCTGGCAAGCCCCAGGCTTCCCAGTTTCCTTCAGTGCACAGGAAGCTTGATTTGTGCTAGATGGATCCTTAATGGACCTCTTGTTTGCTGAGAACTGAAATAATTAATTCTCCATTAGTTGCTTTTTATATAATATAAGAATATAGAGTGAATTTAAAGTATTTGTGGCCTCATTGTATCTAGAAGTAAATTAGAATTACGATATTATATGATATAGCCGTTTTAACTTTGAGGTGCTAACACTGGCATCATTCGTTGTTGCTTCTAGTGTGAATAATTCTATTACACTCAGAAAAGGTCTTTCTTACCATGATGGTAAGCATAAGAATTTTAGTTTTAACTTACACAGCTCCATTAAACTTACGTAAGAGTCTACTGTTATTTTCTGTTTGGGAATATGTTGTACCTTTCAGTACTTCATCTTTAAAGACATTCACCAGGTGATCTCCACAAAAGGAACATAAGGTATTTCATGTGAGTCACCAGAATTTCATGTCCAGTTACTAATACCTCCTTATGTAACTCATTGATTTTATTTTTCTCATCTTAATCGTTCAAGTACTTATTTGTTCCTTTGTACCATGTAATTTTCATCTCCCCACCTGACTGTAACACAGTGTGTCTCTGTAGTTTTCTTTTTGTCTTGCCCTCTGAAATCAAAATGGCCTTTTCCTAACTCTACATTTGGATGTCCATGTGTGCTGTAATTTACCTCTCTGCTTTTCAGCACCTTTGAGGTGGAATACCTTGGGAGTGTTACACGTTTGCTGATCTGTGCACTAGAACATCTCTTACAGGGCTAGAATGAAGTGACCAATCTGATGATTATTAAAAACCTTTGCTGTCTTAGGTTGTTATTTCTGTTTTTGTTTTTAATGAATGACTGGTGTAATGTCAGTGATAGAAAAGATATGAGGAGTGCTGTAAAATGGTGTGGGAGTGTGCTTCTTAGTAGCTCCACCTGAGAAACAGATGTTGGATATGTAGTGCAACACTGCAGGTCAACTGATATAAATGCATGTACTAATTCTTGAAACAAATAATATCTTTTCAAAGTTTGCACAGTTTTCATAATTAACAAACCTATCCACTATAAATTGGGTGTTATCCATGATATAATCATATATCCATAATATCCATGGTAAAAATGACTGAAAGAATAGTAACAATAGAATATTCACAATGTTTAAAACACGTTGAAATACTAAGAATTAAGCCAAACCCAGAATATGATTCAGAAGACCCTGAGTAGCTACTTCGAACAACCAAAGAGAAGATGACCTTGAAATATATTAGAAATTTATATTGAAATGATGCAACTTGATTATCTTCAGAAATTCAGACATTTATACATTTACGTCACTTTTAAATTATTAGTGAAAGATTACAGGAAAATATAATCCCATAAAATTGAAATATTGTAGTGAAGAATCTGATACATAAGTCATCTGAGTGTATTTAGCAGACAGTTTCCATGGAGAAGATCCCCTACTTCCATTGCAACTAGATGTAATTTCTTCATCCAAAAAATCACTTCTGCCCCAACCAATATTATAAATCAAACTCAGAACAGTACAGAACAAAGGGTATAAAAGAAAAAGTCTTTCCTTACCATGAAATGCTCAGGCGTTTTTAGATATAGTCAAAAACTGTCTCTGGCAGACTTGGTATAGAATTGAAATATTTTATGCTTTCAAGACTGTAAAATAAGTTTATATATTTATAAAAATAATGTCACATGTTTTCATCCACTTTAAAAATATGCAAAGCATACAAACTTCATGGGGAAAATTACACGGGTTAGCAGAAAAAAAAAGTTGCAGTATTTCTGTTTTATAGCTGATATTACCCATAGAAGGAGGAATTACAGTAGTGTACACCTCTTTATTGAAAAATAACATGCTAATTATGTTAAAATATTAGCCCTGTTATTCAGTGTAATCCTTCTTCTTAAGCGCTGAACGCTGCTTCTAAGGAATAATTTAATTATGATCTGCCAAAATGTAATACTAGCTAGTAAAATACGCATTTTTTTGGTTGCAGTTGCTTGTAATTGAAGAACCTAATGGAAAAAACTGCATACAATGTATGCTGAACTGTGCTGCCGACTTACAGGCTTGTTATTAGTCTTATCTTGAAAAGGGAAATTGAAGACATGGCAGTAACTTTCAAGATTGAGAATGTTATTTAGTGAAAAGCTAATGAATGATCGTTCAATTAAGAGAATTAATTATCATTTCACTTTCACTGAAAAAGCCTTGAAAATGTCTACTAAAAATTCTTTGTGGTTTTGGCCATGCAAGGCTCATAAGGCAGATTGCTCCCCGATGTTTTGGGAAACCTCAGTGAACAAAGCTGGGTAGTCTGGAGGGCCCTGGCATGTGAGGAAACCTGGTGATTGTCCAAGTGTTCCAGACGATCTCTCTCAGTCTCTTCTGCAGCTTTTTCTCATGGATGTTCCATTTCTGACAGACAAATCTGCAATAAATTGTGTAACCCAGACCTGTGGGATGCATAATTTCCTGAGGAAGTATCACCACAGTATTACCTGTATTACCCAGCATGGGAAGCTTGATAAAAGCCACTTCAGCACAGCAGACAATACGAGCTGTTTTGCAGCCTGTCCATGATTTCTTGGCCTCCTTTTTCTCTCCAGCTCTTGGATGTTTATTTGGACTGTTTGGTTTTTGTTTGGTTTTTTTATGGTACTGACCTTTTTGTCAGTAATAACTCTTCTCATTTGAAACAGAGAAGATAAGAAAGTAGGAGTTGGATGGATGAAATCAGGCGCTTTGTCCACACCTAAGAATTGGATTCTTTACCTTCTGTCTTAAGACAGGCCTCTCTGCTCTGAACAGCTCTTCAACTTAATCTGTGTCATTTTTTCTCCCCTGTTTTTGGGGGGAAAAGTTCTATAACATTTCTGGCAACTGATTGTGTATAGCCAATGAGCTTCTGAAAACCAGACCGTATCTTCTTTCTCACTTACGACTATCACCAATAATGAATATATAATGCCTCTTAACCAAGCAATATGTTGGCTTTCTTGTACTCTTCCAGATGAGAATGAAATTATTCCCATCTGTTAACTTTTTTATGGCTTGAGTTATAGCTGCCTTAGGCAGTGTTGAAGGCTGGCTAATCGAGGGGACATTTAAGGGCTTTGCCTTTTCTAAAATCGTTGGTCAAGCATTTCAGGCAGAGATATACGAGGAAAACTTGTACGGTTCTGGCTTTGTGCCTAGCAAGAGAAGGTCTTTATGCTGAAATAAACATAATGGAAGGAAACTGTTGTATTGGGAAGGAGTCCATTTAGTCAGTGATAATAGGGTTTTGTTCAAACTTTAGATGTTGAGCTTCTTGATTAATTTTATTGAGTGCCATAATAAAAAGAAAATCTTTAGGCTTGGAGAAACAAGGTCATATTTTCCATGTATTCTTTATAAAATAGATAGTTTATCAGCTGCATAATTCTACATTTAGATATTTTTACGAGGCTATCAGAAGTGACCTTACTGGTTGCTAATAAAGAAAATTAAGATATGTTGTCTATATTGTGTAATTTGGAATATAAACTATTCAGCCCATGACTTTTTTTGGAGCATTGCAAAACACCATGCAGGCTATGGAGCTTTAGCTAATTACTACAATTAGCAATAGGACTAAGTCACTTTGGACATATATTGCGTACTGTGTTTTGCTAATTAATCATTTATTTTACTGAGGGAAATTGCAGCTGCCTGTGGCTATCATTAAAAGTTAATGTGTCCGATACAGTGTCTTTAGATTACACTTGGAAAAAAAAAAAAACCCTCAAAAAAAGAGAGACGTGGAGAATTATGTCAAAATTGCTGTGAGGCTGGCCATAAGGGTTGCCTGAGATTAGTGGGGCAGAGTGATAGCACTCAGGCTGCAATTAGTCTGTCAGATATCACTGGCTGCATTACTCCTCCCCATGCATCTTTCACCTCATCAGTAAAATAAGCATAATTATAGAGTCCCCTTTTATGCTGCACTTGCAATCCACTGATGGAAAGTACTGAGAGAAAGCTAATTATTATTTGGATATTTTGTAGTCTGATTGCTGGTCAGTATGGAATTGGCTCTAAACTATGGTTTTTAAAGACATTAAAGCATTTCCTTCAGTCCTCTGTGAAATGTATTATATTTGCTAATATTGTGTTAGCCACTCTGGGAACCAATTGCAAGTTTAATACACTGTAAAACACTGCAGGTTTTCTTCCTTTAAGTAACTTTGTAATTAACCACTGTAGCATTGCTGATTTATTCAACAACTCTGCATTTAACACAGTCCCTTTTATCAAGTAATTCATGCTGGAAATTGGTAATTCCTTCATTTCATGGTATGTTGACACTGCATATACTCATAAATTTAAATAACTAATAATAAAAATGTACTAGATTTAGTAACAGGATTTAAATTTATCACGTTAAATTGGCCTTTTCACTTGGAAATATACATTGGTTTACCCATGTCCAGCTGGTTGCAAAGACAGGCAGAGCACCCCATTGTTGCGCTTTGTGTGTTTTTTTCCTAGGAGTATCTTTCAGGGTAATGGAGAATACTGGGGACAAGTGGATATAATCAGGTGTTCCCGTTGGCAGTGAAGATGTTTTATGCTAAGATTATCCATTATAAGGTATTTAATAACGATGAACAAACCCAATGTTAGTTATTTAGTTAGACATTCTCGAGGTACACGAACGCTCCTGTACATTCTGTGTGATGGCACTCGAGGATCTGCTCCTGACTTTCCCTGGCACCAAGCTGTAGTGTCTGGGAGCCTCCTTCCAGCCCTTCCTTTAAAAGGGCATCCCATTTGCCAACCTTCAGTCAGCTGGGCCCTCCGTGGTGAGCCAGGAGAGCTGGTAAATGATTGAAAATGGCTCAGTGAGCGCTTCCACCAGCTCCCTCAGTATCCTTGGGTGGATCCTGTCTGGCCCCATAGACATGTGCGCGTCTAAGGGGTGTAGCAGGTTGCTGGCCATTTCCCCTTGGATTATGGTGGTTTTGTTCTTCTCCCTGTCTCTGTCTTCTGGCTCAGGGGTCTGGGCAGTCCCCAAGAATAACTGATGTTACTGTTAAAGATGTAGACAGAGGCAGGGTAATTTCCTCATCCTTTGTCACTTTG
>VYZT01025039.1:0-81555 GCA_013400735.1 Pomatostomus ruficeps
ACTTCCCTGGGCCACCCATTCCAACGCTTGATAAGTGAACAATTTTTTCCTCCCCTGGAGCAACTTGAGGCCATTTCTTCTTGTTATACCACCAAAACCAAGCATGTGTGTGTATTTGACTAATCATTTTCTTTTTTATTTTTTAAGAGTAACTTGGCTGCATGTGTGAACAAGGGAATTGAGTGGATTGTAAGAGCATCCTTTTGGCCTTGGCTAAAACACCTGAGTATATTCTTGAACTGAGGGTTGCAAGGTAGCCAATAGGTTTCCAGTATCCCCACCCTTAGAAATGGGAGACAGGGAGGCAACACTGACCCTAGAAGATTTGACAGCAAAAATTACTGCTGTCATGATTACAGTGATGTGGGAATGTGTATGTACTCTAACTTTTCTCAGTATTGAAAAGAAATACGTAGTCCAGCTGGGTAGTTACACAGAGACTAATTTGCTTCAAGACTGAAATAGGGAATACAAAACAGAGCAAATAGCAACTGGCAAAGTTTTTACATCGCAAGAGATGAGCAATGTTTTAGAACATACAAGTCCTCAAAACCAGAGAGAAAACCAAGCACAAAGCCTCACAGTCTGCCTTTACAGAGTCATAGAATATCCTGAGTTGGAAGGGACCCACAAGGGTGTAGTTTATGAAGAAAACATAGTAGAAGATCCTGCATTATGATCTTCCTATGACAGCTAAAGATGACTTGGAGCTTCAAGAAACATCTCAGGTAATTGCAATCTCTGCTGCATAGAGATTCATTGCTTATTTTGTGCTGCTTCAGCATTTTTCAGAATAAAATCATGGTACCTTAAGTGAACATATGTAATACAAGCGATTTAGTTGAGGAATTGCACCAGTCTTCCTTGTGTATACTCACTGGAACTGTGCCACAGGTGAAATGGGTTCATGGGTTCTTTTTTTTTTTCTCTACCACTGAATTATATCCTTAGTTATTATTTTGCATCAAAAGGCAAATGCTAATAATAGCAATCAGCTTGCTTAGTCCAACATCCTAAGCATGTTTAAGTGGCATAATGATTTTGGTTATTGTGCTTTATCAGCAATGTGCTTGGGTCTGTGCCAAATAAAGAGTATATAGTATAAAATAACACCACTGACATACTAACATTAAGAATTTTTATTATTCCTTAAAAGTACAATGTTTTAAAACTGTTAAACATAAGATTGTTCTCATTCAGTCTCTGACTCGCTTTATTAACACTAACTGTAAGATTTGCTTGAAGAAATTGGCAGTAGATAGATTTGCTTGAAGAAATTGGCAGTAGATAGATTTGCTTTCTCACTGCTGCACTAATCTAAGATTCTACACATGGCTTAAATTATACTTGGTGGAAGAGAGAAGAGTAGAGAATTTAATTAAATTAAATGACCAAGTTGTCCCAGTCCAAACATATTTGGTCCAAAATTGTGCCAGCAATTGCTGTAACAATGTTCAGGCTGACCCCAACTGAAATACAGCTATAATGTACTGTTGGAATTTTAAAAAAAAAAAAATTAAACAGAAACTCATTAAATAAAGACCTGGCGCATATAGCGCAAAGACCTTTAGCAATAAAGAAAGAATTTACAGCTAACTGTAGTTTTGTTTGTGTGTGTCACAAAGACACATTTCTTGATGGAGTGTCTTGCTCTGAATACTGCAAAAGACTTGCAGGAAAAGATCCACAAAGATGCATCGTATTTTCCCAGGTTCCCTGGTGACCAGCACATTATCCATCTACTAGTTCCCCTACTACATATTCAGTCACTAAAAGGGTTTGTCTGAGAGCCCCCTTGCTCATAAAAACTCATTTTCCCATAGGTGCACAAAATGGTTATTCAGAGTTTTCTAGACTTGCTGTCTGAGGTGACAGCCAAACTCTTTTGTGTTCCAGAGCTACATTGCCCTTGTTGAGCTCATCCTTCATCCCAGACTGATCCCTGAAAATAAGGTTCTGGGGCGGCAGTGAGTTTCCAATGTGATAATGTCTGTATTCTACATATTTCATCTGTATCTTATATATTCTTCTAAACACTACTTTGTAAAATGGAAAAAAAAGTCCACCAAAAGCAACTCCCAGCATCTTAGGCTTTATTATTCATAAATAGATTCATATTTTTGTTCATTCATGGATTCTTACTTTTTCTTCAAATTCTTAACATATCTTAGATATTTTGGTATATTGCTATTATACAAGGTGATGTGATACTTTGGTGCATCAGTGTTTTCTTTGGAAGGAATTCTTATTATGAAATACACATGAAACAGTGTAATGATAAAAAAATCCTCCATTGTGTGCTTGATATCAACACCATTGAAAACAATAGTATCTTAGTAATACATTCTATGGAAGCCAAAACCTGATTGCTTAACATAGACTGCCCTTCTGAATTTAGTATTAGTGAAGCAATACCAGAATTCATAAAAAATTTAAAAATTAAGGACAGAGCATTAACATCCTGTTTCAGAGAAAAGGGGACTCACTGCTACAGGAACTGAGAATGCCATATTTTCTCTGCTGGCAAAGGTGGCCTTTCTGCTGTCTCCCTTCTGTGACACCAAGTGTTTCTTTTGCCTTTGCCACAGCTGTGCCAGGCTAGTGGTCATTGCAGTGCAGTGCTTGGTCCACCTGTGTCAATTATGTTTTCAATTATTGTGCTTCACAAAAAAGCTCTATAACCATGGCATTGGCACAACTGCATGCAATGACACAGAAATCTGAAACAAGTTCTTATAGGTGTACAATTTCAGTTACCATTTCTGACATGCTTCTGGCTTTCCTTCTAGAAATAGTAACTTCTTTAGTTTACATTTTCCCTCAGATTTTCCCTTAAAGATATTGCCATGTTTAAATCCCATCTTAATTACAGTGTTACGAGGGCAATAGATATCATTTGTTTGTTCATTACTGTGTTGTCCTTGTTTGAGGGAGTTTTCCTTTGTCAGATAAATATACTTTGGGCATATGTCAGCTGGCTAGCCAGCATTGTTTTTGAGTTTGGGCTGTAAACAAAGTGTTTAGACTAAATAACTGTTCCTTTTCTCAGGACATGAAGTTGGTAGTGCTGAATTGCATTATTACCTCTGAATATATACGAACTAAGTCCACGATTTTCCTAACATACACATGCAGAACTGATCATGGAAAAACAGAAATCTGAGCAATCATGCTGGCCGTCTCTATCTGTTGGTACAAGTAAACACAAGTGTACATGAACAAGCCTGTGGTGATTGTGCCCTCAGCTCAGACAACCAACAACTGCTCTTGCTGAGGACACAGAATTGCTCTCACTAAATGAGAAGCTGGATGGTACCTCAGCATCAAGTGACTGTATTCGCAGTCCTGCATTCCTGTTCCTGAAGTACACTTTACTGGTTAATGTCACTTGTCTGGTGGTCTGGGTGGTTTTACTTCACTAGTGGGTTGGGCTGAGGGCAGTAACTCTCGAGTTTCAGAGTTACAGCTGGAATCGTGGGCCTTTAGTCACCTGTGTGGTCATCTGTCTGTCCACTAACTCTCTGCCTGAACTTCTAATATATAATTTATTTTCTACCATTCCCTCTTCTGTTGAGATCCCTCTCCTCTGCTGTTTTTGCTTTCCTACTCCTTTTGTCATGCTGCCTGTATTTATACGTAGAAGGCATGATGCTCTTTCTCTGTGACACTAACATGACTTCTTTTGTTGTCATGCTCTCCTCTCTGCTTTTTTATTCTTTAACTTTTCTTGGTGTAGTGAGTACTTTGTTTTAGGTACTAGCTCAGAGATGTCCAGTGTGGGATCCTGTTTTAAATAAATCCAGTAGTGCAGTCTCAATAAAGAGCAGTGACATAATTAACAGCACGTTCTGAATTCTGCTTGTGATGAGCATTTTGTATAAGTACCATGCATCCAGAATTTTTAAATGGACAAAGGTTAACCTGGAGGAAAAAAATCTTTATTATGCTATTGCACAGTAGTGTTGGAAATTGGTTTACAAGGAAATTGCATCAGCATCTTTAATATCACAGAAAGACCATTGACATCTATTTACAGAACATAACAATGCAGTTGACTTCAAGAAAAACCTAGTATTTATTTATTTTAATAAACAGAATCTACTGGAATAAATGATCCTACTAAATGATATGTATTTTAATAGAACTTAACATGTAGGAGATGTATCAGGTAAAGTATCAAATCTGTGCAAACATGTAAATACATGATGGACATTAGACTTGTGACTGACAAGAGGTAATTTTTGAGTATAGTGAGAGTGATGCTTTCATCTGAAGAAGTAATGTTTCTTGAAAACTAAAAATAGCTTCTTATTCAGATAGATTATCAGGCTGTGTTCCATGGAAACCATTTTTCTCTATTACTGTACTTACGTAACACTGGCTTCAGGCTGAAAAGCGCAATTGTATTTTTGTTAATTTAACAGTTTAAGGTCAGGTTCTTTTTCCCTCTGCTGCTTTATATATATACGTGCAAGTCTTATTCCACATAACCTCTGTATCTGTGACATGCTGAACTCCTGTAGCATAATGTAAGAGATCACAGGAAAACCTTGTGGAAAGTGGACTTGTGTGTCTTTTGCCCTTAGTCAAGCTGATGGGAGTTACAGGACTAAGTTTCTGTCTTGAGCTCTCTGTTGATCCCAGAGGATGGTATTAGTATAAAAATTTAAAAGTTGAATTTAAATAATTCTGTTTCGCTCTGTTGCTGATGAAAATTAAACCTTTTTTTTTGTTCTGGTGGAAAAGGATATCTTAGAGTTACTGAACTGTTTTTTTTAGTGGTGGTGGTTTTTGCATTGAATAGCTTTTGGACAGACCTGAGGGTATTTGATTAACACATTTTTCAGTGCTTTCAAATCTTTCAGTTTTAGTTGTATTTAACACTCAATTTCCTTCTCTGTTAATGATTATTTCACTACAGGTGAAATAGTTTTGTATTACCATTAGTTATTATAGTATGTTCCTAACTATAATTTTAGCTTAATACAGACTTTTTCGTCTAGAAATATATTTTCTGTATATTTTCTCTGCAAGACATGGGGACAATATATTTGAAGAGGAGTTTTCATGGGTCTGTGAGTTCTCTATTCTACTTCATGATTTTCCATTTCCCCTGTCTCTCCTCCAGCCTCTGGAGAGCTGTGTCTGTCCACCTTGGCAGTTACTCAGTATTCCTTGCAGTATTCTCCTTGCAGACCTTCAGAGATACAAAGCTGTAACAAATAAGACTGTGGTCCTGGGTGTTTATTGGCACAGCATCTGTATCTGTAACTGCTGTGATATGCCTTTATTATAGATGAAGAGATACTTCACACTCAGGGTTGGAGTTGGTAGGAGCATATGCCCTCCTAAGAAAGGAAAAACGAAATTTTTGTGATAGTCATTCAGAAGCGAACCATTTGACGGAGACAGAGTCACGTGAAATGGTGCTTCTAACTATGAAGCTCCTCTGGGCTGAAGGGTAAGAAGAAGGCAGTTGTGTAAAGAAATGAATGCACAGAGACTCTTAAAGAGCCTAGGTTTGTTCAGAGATCATAAATGGGCTCTAACCCTTTA
Source organism: Pomatostomus ruficeps (assembly GCA_013400735.1). NCBI lineage: Eukaryota > Metazoa > Chordata > Aves > Passeriformes > Timaliidae > Pomatostomus > Pomatostomus ruficeps. Next base: position 5,557 of record VYZT01025039.1, read on the forward strand.
TTTTAAGAGGGAATTCTAATGCGCAAATTTTGAGATTGTGTATTTCTGTTAGCTGTGGTTTGAAATCCTTTTTTTCACTCTGTTAATATCTGGTTCCAGCATCCCTGTAAACACACATTAGAATGTTGTCTGCTACTGATTGTATTTTCCCAAAAAGGAAAAACCCTCACAGGTGCTGTAAGCTCAATTAGATGTGCCAGTTACCAGCCGTTTCTTTCCACCTGCAGCTGACCCTTATGACAGCCTGTGAGCAGAAGCACTGCAATACTTCATCCTCAGAGAGAAGACTCCAAGACATGTCTTAAGTGCTGGACCTCAGTGCCTTCTTCAGAGGCGTGGCTGATAAACCCTGATTATTTTCTGGTCTTCGTAGCATCTCGTGGAAGAGCTCTTGGGTCCATTTCTGTAGACACAAGATGCAAAGGTCCAGATGTGCGATACCGAGTGCCATAGTGTGTAAGCCTTGACATGGTAAATCTTCCAGTTTATGGTTTTCCAATGCAAATCTGAAGGCAACTTCTCTAATTCAGGCACTAATGTCATCCTGAAAATTTCATGTTGAGGCACTGCTGAATGTAGAACGTCCTTGCTTGTTGCTGTGAAAAATGGATGTCACTCAACAATGTGGTAGACAGCTCAGTTCCACCATTTTAGCATCTTGTTACTCCTTTGTTTCCTCCAAAACTGTGTTTGCCTGTAGTTATGCATAATGATTAGGACTCCAAATTGTATTTAGTAATTTTACATTCTTTAAAAATCTTCAAAGCTCGTAGGATTCTTCTTATTTTCATGATTACCAACAAATAATATCCCAGAATGCCTTCATGTCTCTTCTAATGACTCTTTTCAGCTACATCTCACTTCAGATGAGCTTTATTTGAAATTTTCAGAACAGACAATTTTTGGAGATGCAACATGTCAAAAAGTGCTAAGAGATTCTTCAAAACATAATTAGCACCTATTTATCCTGAGTATTGTATCTTACAAGTGGCTGTACCCAAGCACTGTCAAATTTGGGCCAATGGCTAATGAGAAATACCTGCAATATCTGAAAAATAAATGAGCATTTTTTGTGTTAGGTGTTTCCTTTGGTTTTGTGTTTTAGGGTTGTGGGGGGGGTTTTTGTTTTCGTTTTTGGTTTTTTTGTTGTTGTTGTTTGTTTAGGGGGTTTTTTGGGTTTTTTTTCTTTTTTTTTTTTTTGTTTGCTTGGTTGTTGGTGTGGGGTTTTTTTCAAGGATCTAAAGACTGAAGGTGGAGTTGAGAATCCTGGAAGGATATCGGAGAGCCAAAGGGTGAATGATTAGATCTTCCTCTCATTTTTTCATTTTTTTTCATCTATGAGAGAACAGGAGCTAAAAAGTAGAAAATCGCTTTCTTTCTAATTCTTGGAAGGAATATGGTATAGGATCAAGGGAACAAATGTCACTGAAATGTTTCCCCTGTAATTAGAAGAAAATCTCAAATGTATGGCTTCTCTCCCCTAAAAAAACAGATTACAAATAACAAATCAGAAAAGCATCTTAATTGTGCAATTTCTTTTAGCTACAGAGCTTCTAGTCCCACTGCATTTTCCATTCACCTATGGAGAAGCAGCCTGATAGGACTGCTGTGCACAGCTATTAGGTTTAATTGCCATGGCTTTGCTTTGCTTTTCTTTACCCGGAACATGTTTGTGGCTAAAAATAGAGCCATTCTTTTTTGATGTAGATACCTCTAGGAGCTTAACGGGTTGCATACTGTTCACCAACAGAATAGTGATTTATAAAATACTTACAAGGGAGTAACTCTGTTTGTAGAAAACTAACATTTTTCAGCTGAGGAGTTGTTTTAGATGGTCAAGCCATATTTTTGTTCTTTTAATATTTAATCTTCTCTTCAGCCCTCGTTTCCTGTTTCTATTTTCCATTTAAGAAATTTTTTTTCTCAAATTACACATTTTGATGTACAGGATGGATCAATATGTGCCTCATTGAACATAAGTGGAAAGATAAAACTAGAGGATTACTGTTCAGTATTTTATATGCCCTCTGTAAATCATAGAGTGCAGCTTATAGAGTAGAGGCAAAGGTGGCTATGAACAGCCAGCATGATTTTAGGAAGGGCTGGTCCTGCCTGATCAATCTGATCTCCTTTTATGACCAGGTGACCTGCCTGGAGGATGTGGAGAAGGCCATGGATATTCTCTACCTGGACTTCAGCAAAGCCTTTGACATGTCCCATAGCACAATCCTGAAAAAGCTGGCAGTCCACAGCTTGATCAGGTGCACCCTTTGCTGGATAAGAACTGTCTGGATGGCCAGGCCCAGAGAGTGGTGGTGAATGGCTTTGCATCTAATTGATGTCCAGTCACCAGTGGTGTCCCACAGTGTTGGGCCTAGTTCTGTTTAATATCTTTACTGATGATCTGGATGAAGGGATTGAGTCCACCATTAGCAAGTTTGTAGATGATACTAAGTTGGGTGCTAGGATCTAGAAGGGCTCTGCAGAGGGATCTCAATAGGGTGGTGAGACCACTGGCATGAAGTTCAGTAAGACTAACGAAGTACACCTTGGCCACAGTCAGTGCTACAGGCTGGGGCAGAGAGGCTGGAAAGCTGCCCAGTGGAAAAGGACCTGGGGGTGTGGTCCACAGCAGCTGAACCTGAGCCACTATGTGCCCAGGTGGCCAATGGCAACCTGGCCTGTATTTGAAATACTGTGGCCAGCAGGACTAGGGAAGTCATTCTTCCCCTGTACTCAGCACTAGTGAGGTCACACCTCAAATCCTGTGTCCAAGTCTGGGCCCCTCAATTCAGGAAAAACATCAAGGTTCTGAAACATGTCCAGAGAAGGGCAACAGACCCGGTGAAGGGTCTGGAGCAAGTCCTATGAGGAGCAGCTGAGGGAGCTGGGAGTGTTTAGCCTGGAGAAAAGGAGGTTCAGGGGTGACCTTATCACTCTTTACAACCCCATGAAAGGAGGCTGTAACCATGTGTGGGTTTGTCTCCCAGGCAACCAGTGGCAGGGCAAGAGGACACAGTCATAAGCTGCACCAGGAGAGGTTTAGGCTGGACATTAGGAAGAAATTGTTGACAGGGTGTTTAGACTTTGGAACAGGCTGCCCAGGGAGGTGGTGGAGTCACCATCCCTGGAGGTGTTTAAGGAAAGACTGGAAGTGGCACTCAGTGCCATGGTCTAGTTCACAGGGTGGTATGGGGTTATAGGTTGGACTCAAGGATCCCAGGTGTCTTTTCCAGCCTAATTGATTCTGTGATTCTGTGAATGGTGGTTCCTGTGCCCCCAAATGGAAGACCAGCCTTGTCTACTTATCACTTTGAAATGGAGTACTCTAGACCAGCTCCCTAGAGCCAGCTACATCTATTGTGGTTGACAGGCTGTTTCTCCACTGATTTTGGCAAAGTGAACTCAGGGTTACTGTGCAGTGAACATGCTCTTACTAAAAGTAAACTGAAATTTGCTAGCAGCAATGCTAAGTCAATCACCACCTGCCAAATGTTTTTTCTTTCTATTTGTTATGGTAAATTAATTATCATTTCAAACAGCTAGACTTTTTTTTTTCCCACTGAATTCTTGTTCATATTATGTGCTTGATCTCCTCTTGCAAGCTGAAGTACGCTAGGAAAAGAAAAGAATGTCTTCTTTTTCTACTAGAATATAAATCCAATAGTATAGTGTGCAGAAAATAATGTGAAAACTCCTCGGAGGAGCTTTGTAGCCTGTTTCTCAAAGATAATAGAAATATTTTCATCTTAGATATTGAAGATGTGGGTTGACTTATGGGCTACTCATCAGTAGAATAAAAAGGTTTTTTTCCTTTGGATATACTGGTATGTAATGACATAGTTTTAAAATACAATTCTGATTGCTGGCGAAGGGAGCGGAACTAGACCAGTAGCCCTGAGGGCTTTGCAGTCTCCTGTTGATACACAGGGCAGGTGACAGCAGTCAGTCCTGTGCCAGAACAAGGAGGCAGCTGAAGGAGCCCTGTTCATAGGCACAGCAGCAGTTGTTTGTTGATCACCCTATCGTTTGAGTGAGTACATCACAACAGAGCCAGACTGAAAACAGTCTTCAGTGGAGTGACACTCCTGTCTCAAGGCACAGTTCAGTCATTTCTGCTTGAGAATTATATCCTTAGCTCTTATGTACTCGGCTGAATAGTATGTGCTTTCCAAAGGACTTATTAACAGAGGTTATCCTGCTCTTCTGAGAGAGTTTTTATCCTCCTACATTACTCGAATGCCAGCAAATAACACTTCAAATCCAGAATAAAATTCACATTCAGGATTTTGTCTGTGGATATTCAGGTTTTGATTTGAGACCATTACATTATCATTCTGAAAAGCAGCATAATTACACAGGAGGTAGAGAGCCAGGCTGAAATCTGCTCAGGAGCTCATTTCAGAAGCCCAGGTCCCCTGGAGTACTAGGGGTACTGGAGAGGGTTGCTGTATTATTGCTCTCCCTAGTCTGGATATAAAATCATACCTATCTGTCCCCAATGCAAAATTCTCCCCAGCCCCTGGGGAGACTATAATTCTGTTTGTGTCTGGAAGAAGAAATACCTGAGGGCAAAGTGGTAATTTGGTGTCTCTGACTTTGGCCTCCCAGCTAAGCTTCCTCACAAAGGTGTAATTTAGGTCTTACTCAGCAGCTCACTTCGGTGTGTCTTCAACCTGGAGCATGTATGTTGTGTTCCCTCATTCTGTGTGACTTCTGCCCAGGTGTAAAGTTAAGAGTGTTCTGGACAATATGAATTTATTTAGTCAGGCTTAAAAAAAAAAAGAAAACTTCTTAATGAGCTCTCAGCATCTGTGCCTTAAGTGTATTTTTATGTGCTTTTTAAGACTTCATTAAGGGGAGTTAAATATTTCATATAAACTGTAAACCACACTTGAGATGGAACTGGGTGTCTAGCTCTTGTAACCTATGCTGGGTTTAGTCTCACTAGAGATGCTCAAGAACTGTCTGGACATGATCCTGTGCCATGTAGCCTAGGATGACCCTGCTTGAGCAGGGAGGTTGGACCAGATGACCCCACTGCTGTTCCTTTCCAGCCTTATCCATTCTGTGATCCTCTGATTGATTCTGGGATTTTTCATGCTCGTTCTAAAGCTAAAGACATTTAAAAGTCTCTAGAAGGGAGCTCTTCAGCCAGTTAGCACATTATATCAATAGGAATGTAATTATTACTGGTTATTTCATGTTTTCTGGGGTGTGTCTACTGATTCTCATTTTGCAGCTATTACAATTACTCTAATTATATAGATAAATACACCCTACTAGTATACAGATTTCTTTTTTTGTTTGAAGAATGCACATACTAATGGGATCTTTTCAATACAAATTAAGCCATTTTGAACTATTCAAGTTAATTTGCATAATAGACCTTGCCTATGAAGCTTAGCATTTTGGTCTTGATTAAACAGGGATCAACAAGGATATCTGGGAGTGCACTCATTACTCCTGTGAAGCCTTCCTGCTGTGAAGAGGAAGTGAAGTTTTGTTTGTTTGGATTTTTTTAAAGTTTGCAATTAGCTTGAAGCCAAAACAAAACATGTGTAGACATATTTGGGTAGAAATACTCTTCAGATCCCCATTTTTCTTCTCTCAGATATTAAAGACAGTGAATAGCAAGTATTTCTAAAGTTTGTTGTACTGATACCCTTTTCTACAAACAGGTGAGGAGAATGGGCACAAGTTACCAGGCCAAGTGGCCCCTACCAGTCTTCTACCTTTCAGAAGCAGGGGAGCATACCCCAAGTATAGAGAAGTCTGCTGAGCATGGGGAGAAAGAAGGACTTCAAAGTAGTCTCCTCTTGCTTCCTTTCATGCTTGGCTTTCAAAATGTTCACTTCTCTGTCAAGAAAGGGAGGAGGAGAACAGCAAGAGGAGTGTGCAAAGATCACAGAGAGGGACTAGATCAAGGCTGTAAAGAAGCAGGGTGAGCAAACGATTAACCGTCGGCTGTAATTGCAACAGCTGGTCATCTGAAACAGACTGGCATTTCTCTCCACAGAGTCATGCACTGAATAATTAATAATTATGTTACAGACACAGCAAAGTTAAAAAAACCAAAACCACAAACAAAAACAAACACTCCCCTCTCCAAGTTCTAAATGTGCTGAATGTGATTAGAAAGGTTTCTTCAGAACTGGCTGTATTAAGACTAGTTATCATCCTTGAATTTCTTTCTTTTTCTAATTGTTACCAAAGTATTCCCTTTGTATGTATGTGATAGTTAAATGCTTTCATAAATTCTCTAGCCTAGGTCTGAATGAGAACTAATGATTGTCAATATATTTTTATTTGATCTTTGCTGCCATTTGGATCCAAAGGTTTTGGTTTCCTAGATCAAGATTAAACAAAACATAGATAAATAAGTAGACCCAGGCTTGCCTTTCCATCCATATTCTATATTTGTTTAAGGTTACAACTAATTTTATTTTTTCTCTTTCTGCTTTGAATTGCTAATGCATATCTACAGTAATTTTCTAAAATATGTCCTGTTGTGATCCAAGCTTGCTTCCATGTCCTTTAGTGACACTGCCTTTCCTTTTCTGCTTTATCTCACATATTTCTCCTTTTCCCTTCTTCTTTTAAGCGCTGACATTCAAGCAGTTTTTTTTTTTTTTTTTTGCCAGTAATCTTGGATTCAGAACTCTCTCTCACTGGGAATCCCTGCACTGCCTCATCTTCTTCCTTCACATTCACTTTGTGCTTTTCATCTTCTGGAAGCCACTATATCTTTCCTGTCTGGTTCGTTTTTGTATTTTATCAAATTGCTCTATAGTCCTCTGCAAAGGGAACTATCCTCATCTTCCCCACACTTTTTTTATGCAGCTTTCCATCACAGGTAAGCTTTCAGGCTGCCTGTGACCCATTTCTGCTGGAATGCCAGTGATGAAACTCCAACTTTGTAGTGCTTTTCAGTACATTGAGAGGATGATGGGATATGAAAAACAGACTATTTTAATATGCAAAGAGGTCAATATATCGGTAGAATTGGTTGTATTTTTGCCCAAACATCCTTTTACATCTCAGTATCTTTGGAAGCATAAACTGTACAGAATGAAGACTGTGTTCATGTCTGTTCTCTGCAGTAGCTACCAAATACAGTCCAATCCAAACCAATACATTAAATTTCTGTGTTAATGGTGCTATTTAATAATAAAAGGAAACTTTTGTAGGACTGAAGACAATTTCAGTTCATCATTACTCATTGCAGTTGTTCTGCCTTTCTGTTTTTGGTTTTGTTTTGTTCTTTTTGCCTGTTGCCATTTAAAACAAGGAATGCACAGACTGTAGGGACGGATGTTAACACGTGAATTCAAAGGGAAAGTCACTTGCTGTGCTTAACATTATGAATTGATGCTTTAAAAATTATCTGCTGATTTTACCTTGTGATGAAAGTTAGGCTTTAAATATGTAAAATGCAATGAGAGGGCAGCAGACATTATCAGTAGCCTGGAAAAGTTGTCTTGTTTTCCTCGGAATAATTTCATGACCTTCCTCTCAAAGCCAGGTCTGTATTACCAAACAAACACAGGAAGGTGCTTCAGAAGCTGTCCACTGGTTTAGCTGATGAGGAGCTGCAGCAACTCCTGAAGCTTGGAGGGAGCTTGAAGGAAAGGTAGTGACCTTTAAGTTCACAAATGTTTTTACGGATGTAGGCATCTAGGAGCAGAGAGCTATTGTTCCAAGGTTCTGCTGAAATAAGACAGCTGAGTCCAAAAGACTTAGAAGACAGAATTGCAGTCTGGTGAATAATGTGTGATGTAACAGGGAACAACCTGTGGAGGGCTTTACAAGGTATGTGGTAACAGTAGTAACATTTTTCATGCCTTCCAACATGTAATAATCAATACATGTTCTATATTGATTAATAAGAGAAAGACAGCTTCTAAATTCTGCAGATCTAGGGCACCAGAATATTGACTTTTAGAAAGCCAAGCAGGCCCTTCATCCTCCTCACCCTCCAGTAGTATTTATGCATCATGGTTATCTTTAAAAAGTCCAAATTTTTTTATTTGGAGAATAAAGCCTCCATGGACTGTGCCTCTACTGCAAGATAGAGAGTTCAGTATCTATTCAGATAAAGCTGTGAACTTTAGCACAAAGGCCCTTATTTAAGTAAAAAATAGCAATTGTAGCCCATGCTAATTACATTATGCACACTCCAACAACTGATAGCCATTGACCTGTATGGAACATTTCCAGTTACAAACTGATTGAAACTGCTTCAGGCAATCGTTCTGCTTTACGGGGAAGCACTGATGCCTGATGTAATGAGCTGACCAATGCTAAGCAAATGCAAAGCCCTCTAAGCGGCGTGGTACAAATATAGACAGCCAAAAGGCCATGCTTATCGACTGTGAATGCTGAGAGCAGGTTTCACAGCCATGAATAATCCTCAGCCAGCTAGTCATCCTCAGCACATTCCCATGGAGCTGAAGGTACAGTGGATAATTCACTTCTGGGCTGAACTGGATGTGTGTTTGAAAACATCTTAGTTCCCTGCATAGTGCAAGAAGTTACATTTATGTCTTATGTGAATTTGATAAGTGGGTGAAAAGCATCAGCGAAGAGTCCTTCTCTGCTCATGCCTGTTCAAGCACTTCACCTCTTCGTCCAGCTTTGTGCCAATTCTAGCTTAAAAACAGCTGAAATATTTGGAACCCCACTTCCCGATGTGTTTTTGTGTATACAGAAGGTATGTCCCCTTGCCTGCCAGTAGTCCTTGAGGAGTTTTATGCGAAACGCAGGTATTTACATAATTAGGATACACATTTAAGGGCCACTAAACATGAGAATGTAACTATGTTTGACATACTGTAGAGCCCTGAAGGCTTTAGAAACTTAGATTTGCTGTATCTGAATAATGTAGTTGTCATAATTTGATGTTACCCTTCCTATATCTACGTTTGACAATATAAACCAAAAACTACAATATGCTACATGCCATGCACCAAGATGTGAACATTTGTCCAGGTTGCTGTGGTTCTTTATAGTCAGTCTTCTGTACTACAACAAGGTGATGTGTGACTTTCCCCACACAAATGCTGATGTGAATGGTTAGAATTAATGCATTTCTGAAATGCCCTTTTAATTCTCTCTATTGTTTTCAAGATGGTGAAGGTACTAAAATTCAGATTTCTCAATGCTTTTTTCCTGTGATGCATTGCTAAATAATTTTTTTTCTGATTTTCTTACCAAAATAAATAGTAAGGATAACACATCTGGATAGTTTTAATATTCAAAATTGGCCTATAATGATGAATTGTCCCATATTAGTGTTTTATATTAATAAAATGAAAAATGTTTGCTTGAAATTTCCAGACACTAACCATTATTCTTGAGAATATGAATTCAATCAGGTTTTGGTAAGTGTTTTAAAATCCAGCAAAGGTAAGTGAGAAGGAGGCAGACAAGCATAACAGTAAACAATGATGAAGAGCCTGACATTGTTTGCAGTTCAGTAGTTCCATGCTTCCAAGTTCAGTCCAAGTCAGGTCAACTCCCTTCCTTCACTAATCCTTTGAAACCACTTACATTACAACTTGCTGCTGTTGTTGATCACGAAAGCAGGAAAGTGAGGTGAAGGCATGAGTGGCAGGAGAGGAAAGTTGAAGAATTTCAGAACTTTTGTGAAACAGTCAGTATAGTGGGTTGACCGTGGCTGTGACCAGATGCCCACCAAGCAGCTCTATCCTTCCCCTTCCCAGCAGAACAGGCAGGGGAGAGAATAAGAAAACAACTAGTAGGTTGAGATAAGGCAGTTTACTAAAGAAAAGGAAAAAAAAAAGCAAAAGTTGGTACATGCATAAGCAGAGGGAAAAAAGAATTAATCTCTACTTCCCATCGGTGAGTGATGTTCAGCTACTTCCCGGGAAGCAGGACTTTAGCACACATTGCAGTTGATCCGGAAGGAAACACTGCGAAATAACAAATGCCCCCTGTTCCTCCTCTCTCCCTTAGCTTTGATATCTGAGCTTATGTCATATGGGATGGAATTTCCCTTTGGCTAATTTTGGGCAGCTGGCCTGCTTTTGTCCCCACCCAGGATCTTTCCCACTCCCATCCTGCTGGTGGGGTGCAGAATGTTGAGGAGACAGTGCTGATGCTATGCCAGCACTGCTCAGCAGTAGCCAAAACACTGAGATGTCATCAGCACCTTTCCAGCCACCAATGCAAAGCACAGCACTGCAAGGGCTGCTAAGAGAAAATGAACTCCAGCTCAGCCAGACCCAATACAGTCAGGAAAAAAGTTACTTTCTCTCTGTTTTTTTGTAATATCTTCATATGATTTCCTCTACTTGACCAGACCAGCTAGGGTTTTATTTAGGTTAAAGCGGGGGATGTGCACATTTGGTTGTACAGTGTAATGGATCATAAAGTCCCAAGTGAAACAAATGGAGACGTTCAAGCCTGTACAGAGGTTATGGGAATGGGGCAGTGCCCATTCCCCATGCCTGTTCAATCAGAACAGATGCACAGTGACCTACATGTCACATAAACTCTTTCAGTTTGGGCTTTTTGTTTCTTCATTTTTTCTCCCCAAGAGGGTTTTGGCTTGTTGCTATAACAACTCTGTAGCATCATCAGAGTACCAAACACAAACAACTAACTCAGACCACAAAGCCTCAGTTCATCCTTTTTCCTTGTGCCCTGTCTATTCTTTTTTCTTTCAACACTTATTTTATATAACATGCACCAAGCACTCACGGGGAACTCCACACAAACTAAAGTTCCACCAGTAACTACTCTGCATAACTGTACACCCTTCACATGTTTTCTGTGTTGCTAGTTGATGGTTATTAGAGGAAGGTGTTTGGCATGTATTTTTAAGCAAATGAAATAAACAGCATGCATTTGCTCTGGGAAATACACTTACTTTATTAAGTAACTTGTTGTAAATATTTTTCTCCTATATTTAAAGTTATCTGGGCCATACTTTATCCATCTCTAATTAAATGCACAAATAAGGGAGAATGAGCTGCAGGATTATGCAAGACTCATGCTTAGGATTCACTATGACTGTCACTGGAAAACAACAAATGAAATAGCATTTCCATGGCTGGCATGAAAATGGTATATCTTTTTCCCTGGAGAATCCATTTCAGATTCCATAAGTACTATATTTTACTGCAGCAGCTGGGAGATGAAGGGGACTTAGCTTTTCAGAGTTACAGAAAATGATGTAGCAGTCCCTTTTTGCTCTCCTTCTTTCTTGTACTGGGCAGTTCAAAGTCTATCTTTCTGCTTTTGTTACTGTGATTGTATTTAAAATATTTGACATTGGTTGTGATATTAACTATTGTCTCATTAGCCTCCTTTCTAATGGTCAGTTTATAGCTGATTTGATTAATCCTAGTTGGATATTGAAAAGGTATAACTTATTGGTACAACTGGATAGGCTGTCTCCCATATATTTGGGTACTGGAACAGAGAAGGAGACAGAGCAAGACCTGTGTAGCTCTTGCTCTCCCACACAAGTATGAGTGGGGAAGAGATTGTGGATGGAAGTTCAGTTCCAGCCTTCCCACGCGTTGTGCCCACAGAGCACAGCAAGAAGCAGCTGGCTACAAGGCAGAAGCAGATCACTTGCTGCTGAGATTCACCATTCTCGTCACTTGGAGGTGACATGCAGGGATGTTTCCTGAGACTGAAACAACTACCTTATACGTAGACCATGGAAAAAGGCAAAGCATGACTCTAAAGTACCATCTTGGCATTTCCGAAATGTTTGGTGTTTCTTGGTTCTGTTGATAAATTATTAGTAAAAATGGTTAATTCTGCTGTTCTCTTTTTTCTTTTTTTTTCCACAAGTGATCTACATCTTCTCACTTTTATCTGAACCAAGGGGCAATGTGTTAAGTGCTGAGTTGTGAAGAAAAAGAAAATAGGAAGAAAGGGCAAAACTATCGCCCATTTAGCATGGCTAATCCAAGCAGAAAAATGTTCATTTAGAATTTTGCAGTGTTCGGATCATGTCTAGAAAGCATTTCTGTGTAAACAAATTCGAGTTTTTTCTTAAAAGCATATTATTTCTGATCATAGGCTTTGCACACTTCTGTCAAAATTGTTCTAAGTCCTGCTTAGCTGTACTAATTTTGCCTTATGTCTCTGCTGTAGTATCTGACCACAAAGGAATTACAACATTACTCTTCTCAGTTAATGCCTAAAACATAGAAAGTTCTGCCTCCAGGTTTGTTTGCATTTGCTTGTTTGGTTGGTTTAGTTTTCCCTGATACTGTTTATGAGTGTGTCATGGACAGTGACATGTATTTGTCTCTGATTTGCCTGAAGACTTCAGTTTGATCTGCAGATGCTAGAAAAAGTCCATCTGGCATCAGTACAGCAAGCCTACTGATGTTAACCTCTTTTCCCAGGGAGGTAAAATTGCATCCTCGCCCCTAATGTTATCTGCTGTTATTTAGGCTGGTCTTGGCTTTCCTTGGGTGCTTGAAAACAAAGATATAATTTAGATTTAGTCTCTCTGGTTGCTGTCATTGTCCATAGATGCTCGGATGCAACCCATGCACCTGTGTGTTTTAGAGCTATGTTCCAGGTTTGTGTTTGTCTGCCAGCCCGTTCTGTGCTCTGCAGGCAGCCTGGGAACCCTGTGCAAGAGGGCAGAAGCCTGGGAGCAGTCAGGCATGTGTATGACTTACCTTTGGGGGCTCTTTCAGGACTGCCTTGTACTCTGGCATACACATCCAGTGCTTAATCATTCATAGTTCCTTTTCAGATGGAGCAACTTAGGCTCTAAGTCCCCGGTCTCTCCAGAGAACCAGTAAAAGCTCCCTTACCTGTGCCAAACACAGGTAGTGTTGTACAGCCGCAGCTCTACTGTGGCTGCACCAAACTGGGCAGCATTATTTTCAGCTTGTCACCCAAATCAGGCTACATCCACAGGACTTCAACTACTTGCAGCCTTTTAAGCTTTCCCACTGGCATTTCTGATTTCCTTGGCTACAGTGGCTTGAATCATATTGAAAACTCCTGCCTTCCCTTGCTCCTTCCCTCTTTCTGTCTCTCAGTCTTTTTGTCAGCCATCAGCAGAAGTCAGCTCATTGCTGAACCTGTTTCAGGCCAGTCTCTTCGAAGTTCTGTACTGCAGCTTTGCCTGGGGCCTCTTTCCTGTTTGTCTACCTTTACACAGAGGTACATTCCAGTACATTTATCCTGATCAAATTTCCCCAGAAAACATATTCAGGAATGGCTGGAATGTCTTCTCCCCGTTTCTAAGGGACACTCGCATAGAATGGGCTTATCTTTATTTCTCCTCGCTAGATTTCTTCAAGACAATGCACACAAATGATACAGAATTGGTCTTACTTTGTCCCAGAACTAAATCATACTGCCTTTTTAAAATCCCAAAAGTTTTTTCAACAGCTCTTTAATAATTATTGTAAAAAATTTAAAATATGTAAAATTGCCTTAGTTGAACAACAATTTGCATGGAATATGATTTTGCCCTTCTGTTTAAAGGCTTGTATCTTCTAGCTCTTCTGCTCTCCATCCAGCATTTCTTACCTTGAGTTTTAATGACTGTAAAACAAGTGATGTCTGACAGATACATTTCTGCTATTAATTTGCTTAAGTAATTCAATGTAGAATTAATGAGAATGACTGAATCTTTTCCTACTTTTCTTGTTGACTCTGCTTTGTGGGTTTTCAAAGGTTACTTCTGAACACAGGAGATGAATAAAGTATAAACACCCCTTTATTCTCCACATATACATATACTTGAATAGCTAAACTTATACCTTTTATCATTTTAGGTCATAAAATAATAACATCAGTTATTAATTGTAATATCAGTGTAATTAAGTTATATTTGTATTCCTGTTTGTACGTGGAAAAAACTGGAGTGCTTTAACCAGAAGCACAGGTGCCAGGAATGTAATTCTAAAGGATAAATTGTATACCAGCAAGATTAATTCCTTGAAGATACTGTTTCTATACGGTTATTTCTTGTACATATAGAGACATTAAGAGCTGATATGTCTCTTACTCAAGGTAAAAATCCTGCTCTCTTTGAAGACTTTGGCAATGAGCTATTCAGGAAAGTGGCTGTTTACACTGTCAGTGCATATATTGTCAAACATTGTTTGTCTGGAGATTTTTGCAGCTTTGAGAGTTGAAATTCCCATTCAGGTAACCTACTCTGAGGGTGTCTGTGTGAAAAAGTTGGAAATGAACATTACAGACAGGGGCTGAAAAGGAGTTGAATCAGCTAAGTATTTTTTGTCATCTTTTATCTCTTTTTTTTTTTACTCACTTATAAAGAAAAGATGAAATGGCATGGGGCTTCTTCTGTGAGTAAGTTAGCAAAATAGAACAGAAAGTGGGGGAATTTACACAGGAGGCATGAAATTTGCTTAGCATCAGAATTTGTGGGCCATACTTTCGCCTGGTACTTTTGACTTGGTTAGCTATTTCAGTCCAATATCTTTGCAACTTCTGGTTATCTATTTTCTATTTTCTTTCCTCTTTTCTTTTTTTTCCTTTAAATCTGTGCAATTTTGTAGTTGGGAGTTCTAGAGTCCTTGGCTCAATCACAGGTAGCCAGCGTCCCTTGCCAGTGTCCCTTTGGGTGTTGCAGTTATTCCATTTGGCATCCAGGTACAGTTCCAGGAAGAGTGGCTCATCGGCTCATCTGATAGTCATGTGTCCCCTCTGCAACCTAAGGCAGAAAGTGTGGCTATCCAAGAGGGATAGGTTTGTATGTCTTGGTAACCAAACCCTGTTCACAGGTACCAAAGGGACAGGCGAATCCAATTCCAGCCCCGCCGGAGGCATTACTATAGGGTGTTGTGTAGCCCAGAACTAGCTAACACCATGATCTGACAGAGCAGACTGCAGAAATGCAGTAGGCTCCAGGAGGATAAATTTTAGTGTCAGAGATCCAGTCACCTCTCTATATTTACACCTCTTGTAATAAATTGTTTGGCTGATGGGTTTTCCCCCATCTTATGCTTCTAATATGGAAATATTTGCTTGGCTTTATGATTAATAATTTCTCTAGACCAAGATTTAATTTCTCTGTGGAAATAAGAATAAGGCTTAGGGTCTGATTATGAGTCAAAATTTGTTTTGTAATGTTAATTTTTTTATGGCTGGAAAATGGCTCAGTGGAAAAAGTCCTGGGGATGCTGGGCCACAGTGTGTGCCTAGGTGGCCAAGAAGGGCAATGGCACCCTGGCCTGTATCAGAAATAGTGTGGCCAGCAGGACCAGGGCAAGGATTGTCCCCCTGTATGCCACACTGGTGAGGCCACACCTCAAATCCTATATTCAGTTCTGGGCCCCTTAATTAAAAAAGGACATTGACGTGCTGGAACTGTGTCCAGAGAAGGACAGCTAAGTTGGTGAGGGGTCTAGGGGTCCTATGAGGAGTGGCTGAGGGAGCTGGGGTTGTTTAGCCTGGAGCAAAGGAAGCTCGGGGGGATCTTATCACTTCTACAACTCCCTGAAAGGAGGTCGTAGCCAGGTGGGGGTCAGGCTCTTCTTCCAGGCAATCGGCAACAGGATGAGATGATGTAACCTCAAGCTGCACCAGGGGAGACATCAGGAAGTATTTCTTTACAGGAAGAGTAGTCAGGCATTGGAATGGGCTGCCCAGGCAGAGGTGAAGTGACTGTCCCTGGAGGTGTTCGAGAAGCAATGTGGGACTTAATGCCATGGTCTAGTTGACAAGGTGGTGATTGGTCAAAGGTTGATCTCAATGATCTTGGAGGTCTTTACCAACCTAAATGATTCTGTGATCCTTCTTTGTTCACTTACCCTCTTTTTCCTTTCAGTACATGAAAAAAACAAACAAAAAAGCTTTTCTAATAAATATTAAATTACAGCTTCGGATAGTCTAACAAAATTAAGATAGGGCTTGTAAATACAAATGATTTATTTATAAGTTTGGGATTAGAATTTAAAGTGTATTTGTAAGATGACAGCCAGGCACCAATGCTTGTCCAGTAGTCTTTGAGTCTGTCTGGCAAGTGTAAGTGCCAGAATCAATTCTAGCAGAAGTGAGTGTGTTATTTCTTGCTTTATTTCTACAACAAAATGTGTGGTGAAATATTTATAGAGACATATGCTGTACTTGAAGAGGTTAGTTATCTGTTTACTTTCTTAAGTTGTAAGTAGACAATCCTTCCAGTAACGGAACATTTAGAGGCAGTGGGAAAGTGAAAGGTAAAGCTTTTTTCTAACTCTGTTACAAACAAGTATCAGCTCTTGAGCTCTAGAAACGTAAGAAGAACCTGAAATGGGCAATAGTTGTTTGCAATTACATGGTGCAAATTGGAATAGCAAATCTAAAACTGCATTTGCAATAGATATTTGATTCAGATTCTGCAGTATTTAGTTCAGAGATGGCTTTGTTTCAACCCTAATTAGTCCAGGCTGAGTAACTTGCCTATGAAATCTGTATTGGGGTTCATATGAGACATATAAATTATTAGTGCATTTGTCCTAGATTGCATATACAGTCAATGGAAAGGGAAGTGCCCCTCCAGAGGCTTCAGCTTGTCTAAGATCTAGATATTCTTCTCCACTGGCCTGAGGCAGTTACATCTCTCATTCATGTAAGTGCTTAAAACACAGCAGTATGACCCTAGGCCTAAGGACTTGATGCTCTCTGAAGAATTAATAGCAGTTTTCTTTTTCTTGTTCCTGTCATTCATTCTTGCAGCGTGCTCTGGCCAGTTTTGGTTTATCTCATGGCCAGGCTCTGCTATCTCCCCTCCCCACCCCTCAGTATCTGTTTCCTGCCCTTCCCCCCCACCCCGGGCTCTGTATTGCACAATCCTACACAATGCCCACCAAATTCAAACCACTCACTCCTTCCCTACAGGNCCCCTACCTCATAAGAAGTTTGTACCCTCCCCCCGCCCCCTCATGTCGGTATTTATGTAACGACGCCGTGCTTCCCCGGCACAACACTGGTGCCCGAATAAACCATCTGGGAACGCCCTGCCGCTTGTCTCTCATTCTTCGGCGCACCTGGAACATCAGTGGGTTGGGTGAAACCTTGCAGGACCTTCGCCAACCCTCCCATGCCTTCGGAGCAACTGGCCAGCCCCTGGAACCACGAGCGGACGCCCGGTGCCCTTACCGACAGCATTGCGGCAATTCATGAGAAAGAAAATGTGGTTGTCATATAGCTTGTACCTAGAATTACTGTTCATAAAACAAAGTACAAGACTGGCTTAATTTCAGATGTTTATTATAGCTTGTAGTATTTCTTTCCTTGGAAGCTTTTGCCTCTTTAATGTCCAGCAATTGGTGGTATGATTGGCTGTGAAGGAGTTTTTCATTGATCACAAGTGTTGAAAATAAAGAAGGTGTAACTGAAATATGCAATCACGTCTTCCTGCTGAGAAATGGTTGTGTGCATCTCTGCTCAGTAGGAAATCAGGGCTGGAGAATTAAGAATGTGATAGACTAGCACTAAAATAAAGCAAGAGTATCCTGAGTGAGCCCAAGGGGTACCATTCCTGTTGTCATCCAACATGCACTTGAGTTTCTTTTCATTGCCTTTGCTGCATAGTGGTTCAAATGGTGAATATTGCTGTTTTTTATAAGAAAAAAGAAAAAAAAAAANGAAGGGAAGGGAAGGGAAGGGAAGGGAGAAGAAAAAGGCAAGAGAAAAGGAAAAAGAAGTCATGCCTTAGAATGGGAAAATTTGAGCTGGTTTTTTTTGAGCTGTTTGAGCTAGTCAGCGAGCTACTAGATAGTTCAGAAAATGGTGTCTTCCTCTGGTTGCCTGAAGTTGCCAAGGTGTTCTGTCACTTCATTAAGAGTAAAAAGGGGAATAAAATCTCCTACTGGTCATTTCCAGTGATTTTCCATCCTATTTATATATGATGTTACTTGTTTTGTAAAAAATGAAGAGCTTGTCCTGGTATCAGTAAGAAGTGGTTTACATAATTTACTACTAGTCTCACTGTTCTTACCTGTTGTCACGTCAGCATTGTGTACCAGGAGAATGCATTTTGGTTTCACCATGGTGTTTGCTGATGACCCCAGTTTACCCAAGTTATTTGACATTTAGATACTCTTTTAATCCTTGTCCTGTTTTTTATGATCTTCATAGTCTTTATGTGCTGCCATTGAGAGCAACCACAGCAGACCAACTTCAGTGGACAGTATGAATATTAACGTATTTTCTAAGACAATAAAAACATTCTGAATTAGCTTTTCTGCAGCTAAAGCAGTTTATTTTCTGCAAACTTTCTTGAGTGTTTGCTAAGGCCTGGCAGTCCGCAGGCTATCAAAGATGGATGTAAGTATTTGTGGGAGTACAGGAGAAGCATGAAGCATTTTTGTCATAGGGAAAACTATTTGGCAGGAGCAAACTCTTAGAATTAGTGCCAGCCAGATTATATTGGTATAGAGAGGTCACATAATAGTCCAAAGCTACCAAAAGAGGACAGATATAAGAAAGAAATGTGTGTTTCTTGTGTTTATGGGGATGCAAATGATGTGCAGTTGCATAGGTCAAATATCCTCAGAAGCATCGGAGTGGCTGCCCATGAAGTTTGGGGTTGCTTCTTCACTAACACTGACATAATGGAAATTTAGCAGATGCTCTAGTTCAATTAATGCAATTATTTTGTTTACTTATTTACTTATATCTAAGTAAATAAGATTACTTTTTGATCAAGTTTGCTTTAACACTTGTATTGACCTGATTTAATTGAACAAGTGTACAAGGAGATACCAGTTAATGAAGTCATTGCATCCTGTTGTATACCTTTATTCAGAGGCTGCTAATGCTGCAAATTTATGTCGGTGGCAAAGTGCTTATAGAAAGGTGAGCACTAACAAATGCAAAAGTATTGTATGTGTAGTGCATAATATAAATGATGTTACTTTTTTTAATATGAAATACAATAAAGTCTGCGTAGCAGGCTGACGGCTCTACTGCCCTCAGCTATCACATACATCTCCCTAGCTTTAGCCAAGTTGTATCATTGCTTTTATACAGATATTCATTGTGTCAGCTGACATTTTACTGCTTTCTATTTTTAGCAGCCTGAAATGGCAGTCACTGATTCTGAATAAAATAGGTGTTTTCACCTGCTACCCCCAGCAAAGGCATTAAGCTGAAGATGTTAGCTATTCCTTAAGTAGACAATTTGTTTTTAAAATTCATTTCATTTAGTAAGATAATAAATTTTCTATGAGCAGGAAATGAACAAGTCTTGGATTTTAACCACATACTGTAGTTGTTGTGGACTGATGTTTTCCTGAATTGGAAGCACTGAAATGGTAGCATAGCTGTAGGAATGAGCTGATTCAGCCCTTGAGTTCAATACACAGGTAATCAGGAATTCCTTTGTTTATCTTTTTTTATATTGTATTTATAAGGTAAAACTGTCTCTCAGGGTGTCAATTATCTCTGCTTCAACAGTGTTTTAAGGCTCAACATTTGAAGTGAAAAGTAAAGTTTTCCTAAAAATTATTTCAAGCATATTAAAATACATTAATATATGAACAGCCTCTGAGCATGTTTCATCTTTTGCATTCATCTGATGCTTCATAATATGTATTCCAGACAGAATCAATTTTGTAAATGCTAAATTATGAAATTGGGTTTGGAATATTAGTTAATTAATCATTACAACTGTAGCAGCACATTTGGATATTACTATGTTGAGGTTCATGCAGAGTGATAGCATAATGTATCTTGTTACCTTTTTGGTGAGAAAGGGAAATGAATGTGTTTGGTGTTCTTTGGTCTAGCAGTGGTGTTTATTTAAAAGGAAAACGCACAAAAGCAAGACCATTTGAAAAGTCTTGTTTTCTGGTCACACTGTGTGGATACAAGAGAAATCTCCCCTGTGTTCAGAAATAAATAGGTCATAAGCACTTCACCCAAAACCCCATCTGTGCGTCTTGGCTTTCTCCCAGGACTGCACATGCAGAGGTCTCCTCACTGATAGTGCAAGTGATAGTGCAAGCCTGGAAAAAGCATTTGACTTTGTCCCACATGAGCTCCTTTTCTCTGAACTGGTAAGACATAGATTTGATGGGTGGACCAGTCAGTGGCTGAGGAATTGTCTGGATGGTCTCACTCAACTGCCCAGTGTCCAAGTGACATTCCTCAGGGGTCAGTATTGGGACCAGCACATCATATCCTGGGCTTCATCAAAAGCAGTGTGACCAGCAGGTCAAGGGAGGCAATTTTCCCCCTCTACTCTGCCCCCGTGAGAGCCCACCAGGAGTCCTGCATCCAGCTCTGAGGTTACCAGGACAAGAAAGACTGAGACTGTTAGAAGGAGTCCAGAGGAAGGCCACAAAAATGCTCAGAGGGATGGAGCACCTCTCCTAGGGGGTAAAGCTGAGACAGCTGGGACTGTTTAGCCTGGAGAAGAGAAGGTTTCAGGGAGACCTTACGGCACCTTCCAGTACCTAAAGGGGCCTGCTAGATTGCTGGAGAGGGACTTTGTACAAGAGTGTATAGTGATAGGACAAGGGGGAGTGGCTTCAAACTGAAAGAGGGTAGGTTTAGATTAGATATAAGGAAGAAATTCTTTAAGGGTGGTGAGGCACTGCCCAGAGAAGCTGTGGATGCCCCATCCCTGGAAGTGTTGAAAGCAAGGCTGGATGGGGCTCTGAGTAGCCTGATGTAGTGGAAGGTGTCTCATGGTGGGGGGGTTGGAATTAGATGGTCTTTAAGGTTCCTTCCAACCCATTGAGTGATTCTGTGATTTTTACTTTGGTCCTTTCTGCTTTTCATATGTGTATTTAGGAAGATACTAAATCTCCAACATCTGCATTTTCAAATTGTTTTGGGCACTGGTATGACACATAACCTTCTTGCCTAACTGAATCATTTGTAAGGTGCTGCCCTCACAGTGTTTCAGCTATTTCTATTCTTTCATCGGAAATCTGGGTTCTCTAGTAAAAAGCATAACTGCAAAAATACTGTGTCTCCATTTGACTGAAATACTTGCCAGGCTTCTTAAGGAAAGTGTACTAGAATTTGGGTTTTTTCCTCCAGCTTCAGTGAAAATATATGACATGAATATTTTTTAGGGTCAATATTTATTGCATATGGATGTCATTCTGTGTTCCTTTCATTAGTACTGGTTTAAAATCTATCAGCTAGTGACAGTGTGTCATGTGACAGCAATAGATAATCAAAATATTTGCATCTTGCATTGCCACAGAGAGAGAGCACAACCCCTCAAGCCAGCCTGTCTGACTTCATTGCAACAGAACATTTGTATTTCTGAACAGTTTCCATCTCTGCTGCATGGATTATTTCTAGACTGTAACTAAATTGTACACGTGCAAATGGGAACAAATCAGTTGTGGTGTTTTCTGCAAAGCTGTTTCTTCTTGTGGAGTGACAGCTGCACAAAATGAATGGGATTTCATTGTTATGGTTGGAGGCCCTAGTGAAAACTGCACTGCATGTTTAAACACACGTTAGGGCTTTATTTTTATGGTTTTATGATTGTTCCAGTTTTCTTCTGAGACAGGAAATAGCAAAGACTATTGGAAGTTACTTTGTAGTTTAGATCTTCGTGGACCAAGATTGCTGAAGAATTTCTGATTAAAACTTTCTGGTAACAACTTCACAGTTAAAGTGATCAGTGAAGGGAAAGTGTGTATACTCCAGAATATTTTAGTATGTTTTGAGTAAAAGGTGTCAACTTTTTCACTGCATATGAAGAATAAAAGAATAAAACGTTCAGTAAAGAATGAATTGATCAGTAAAGATGCAACATATGAAGAGTAAAGAACAAAATGTTCAGTAAGGGTGCTATATTCAGAATAGAATTACTCATTTTTAGAGTGGATTTTTAAAAAATTACTTAGAAATAGTTCAGCTAATCCATCTGAAGGAAGTTTCAGCATCCTGGGAAAGTTGTGATATATGTTGTAAATGAAGGAAACAAGGAAATGCAGTGACTGCATCAGATTAGTTTGGTTGCAATCTACTGTGTTTCATTCCTTGCTAATGAATGTTTTAATTATTCTCAACAGTTGTCCTGAGGTACTTTGGAGGGACTGATCTGAAATCTATATAATTCAAAGAAAAATCTCCAAATTACTATGTGCCGTTTCCTTAATGCTGTATACANTGAGGAATTGTCTGGATGGTCTCACTCAACTGCCCAGTGTCCAAGTGACATTCCTCAGGGGTCAGTATTGGGACCAGCACATCATATCCTGGGCTTCATCAAAAGCAGTGTGACCAGCAGGTCAAGGGAGGCAATTTTCCCCCTCTACTCTGCCCCCGTGAGAGCCCACCAGGAGTCCTGCATCCAGCTCTGAGGTTACCAGGACAAGAAAGACTGAGACTGTTAGAAGGAGTCCAGAGGAAGGCCACAAAAATGCTCAGAGGGATGGAGCACCTCTCCTAGGGGGTAAAGCTGAGACAGCTGGGACTGTTTAGCCTGGAGAAGAGAAGGTTTCAGGGAGACCTTACGGCACCTTCCAGTACCTAAAGGGGCCTGCTAGATTGCTGGAGAGGGACTTTGTACAAGAGTGTATAGTGATAGGACAAGGGGGAGTGGCTTCAAACTGAAAGAGGGTAGGTTTAGATTAGATATAAGGAAGAAATTCTTTAAGGGTGGTGAGGCACTGCCCAGAGAAGCTGTGAATGCCCCATCCCTGGAAGTGTTGAAAGCAAGGCTGGATGGGGCTCTGAGTAGCCTGATGTAGTGGAAGGTGTCTCATGGTGGGGGGGTTGGAATTAGATGGTCTTTAAGGTTCCTTCCAACCCATTGAGTGATTCTGTGATTTTTACTTTGGTCCTTTCTGCTTTTCATATGTGTATTTAGGAAGATACTAAATCTCCAACATCTGCATTTTCAAATTGTTTTGGGCACTGGTATGACACATAACCTTCTTGCCTAACTGAATCATTTGTAAGGTGCTGCCCTCACAGTGTTTCAGCTATTTCTATTCTTTCATCGGAAATCTGGGTTCTCTAGTAAAAAGCATAACTGCAAAAATACTGTGTCTCCATTTGACTGAAATACTTGCCAGGCTTCTTAAGGAAAGTGTACTAGAATTTGGGTTTTTTCCTCCAGCTTCAGTGAAAATATATGACATGAATATTTTTTAGGGTCAATATTTATTGCATATGGATGTCATTCTGTGTTCCTTTCATTAGTACTGGTTTAAAATCTATCAGCTAGTGACAGTGTGTCATGTGACAGCAATAGATAATCAAAATATTTGCATCTTGCATTGCCACAGAGAGAGAGCACAACCCCTCAAGCCAGCCTGTCTGACTTCATTGCAACAGAACATTTGTATTTCTGAACAGTTTCCATCTCTGCTGCATGGATTATTTCTAGACTGTAACTAAATTGTACACGTGCAAATGGGAACAAATCAGTTGTGGTGTTTTCTGCAAAGCTGTTTCTTCTTGTGGAGTGACAGCTGCACAAAATGAATGGGATTTCATTGTTATGGTTGGAGGCCCTAGTGAAAACTGCACTGCATGTTTAAACACACGTTAGGGCTTTATTTTTATGGTTTTATGATTGTTCCAGTTTTCTTCTGAGACAGGAAATAGCAAAGACTATTGGAAGTTACTTTGTAGTTTAGATCTTCGTGGACCAAGATTGCTGAAGAATTTCTGATTAAAACTTTCTGGTAACAACTTCACAGTTAAAGTGATCAGTGAAGGGAAAGTGTGTATACTCCAGAATATTTTAGTATGTTTTGAGTAAAAGGTGTCAACTTTTTCACTGCATATGAAGAATAAAAGAATAAAACGTTCAGTAAAGAATGAATTGATCAGTAAAGATGCAACATATGAAGAGTAAAGAACAAAATGTTCAGTAAGGGTGCTATATTCAGAATAGAATTAATCATTTTTAGAGTGGATTTTTAAAAAATTACTTAGAAATAGTTCAGCTAATCCATCTGAAGGAAGTTTCAGCATCCTGGGAAAGTTGTGATATATGTTGTAAATGAAGGAAACAAGGAAATGCAGTGACTGCATCAGATTAGTTTGGTTGCAATCTACTGTGTTTCATTCCTTGCTAATGAATGTTTTAATTATTCTCAACAGTTGTCCTGAGGTACTTTGGAGGGACTGATCTGAAATCTATATAATTCAAAGAAAAATCTCCAAATTACTATGTGCCGTTTCCTTAATGCTGTATACATAAATATCCTGGTGATTAGACCTGAATGAACCAGTGAATCCTCCTCCTCCTGTAATGCAACATTAAAACACACAGCAGTATCAGCCCATGGAAGCCACCAGAAAGAGGGCGATCAGTAGCCATATACTGTTTTTACCTGCATGTAAATCTTAGAGCAAAATGCAGAATGCTTCTGGTTGAACTTCAGAAGTCATTTAGCTTTCCTCTTCCATCTGTCGAATTTATGGGTCTGATAAATCTGAGTGTGGGTAGCTCAGATAATATGTAAAAACCTTAGCATATTGATAAAATGTTAGTTTTTAGGTGGCTTCAATGATCTCTATTTTTTTCCAAAGCAGGGAGTTACATTGACTACCTATGTGTTTTAGAGAGGTTTAGATTGGTGACATTTAAACTAGTTGCATCTAACAGTGAAGAAACACAGTTGATGGACAGAAGAATGGCAAAAGCCAGCAAACAGCAACCAGCAAAGCTCCTAAAACCACCCCTGCAGAATTTCATGGCTGCTTGTTATTCACAGCACTTGTAGAGGGAAATGTTTATTAAAATACATTCACATAAATACAAGTACTGGCTTGTGGAAAAAGATTGATCCCAACACTTTAAAATGTTCTATTTCAGTTTCTGCACTGTTACATCTGTGTGAATTCAGACTGAATCCACAGTGGAGAAATAAAGAGGAATCTTTTGCTCTGGTCTGATAATACTGTAACAAAGGTAATCTAAAAAGCACATTGTGGCAGAAACAAGTATGGGGGAACACATTCAGAAGAATAAATATGATTTCCATGGAAGGAGAAATGCATTCAAAAGCACAGACCAAATTAGATATACTCAGAAACAAAAATATGGCAAAAAGGATAAAGCTCCAGTGACATAGACCATACAATGGATGACTGTACGTTGAATACTAAAAAGAAAAGAATCAATAAATGAAGAAATTGCCTGAGCAGAAACACAGTTTATAGAAGGAGGAAGAAATATCTAGCAGGCAGAAAACAAAAGAATGAGCCACCCTGAAAGGAGGGAAGCATATATGTTTAATTCTGGGTACAATTTCTTGTATTTAGCCTTGCATCATAGCATTCTATATGAATCATTATTTTATTGTTTACTGTGAGAAATTAACATCTCCTTTGCAGGTGTACAACCCCATCAGAACCTGTAGAGTTCTAATAGCATCACATTCGCTGAATCAGGCCCATTATCTGTAAATTGACTGTCCGAGCTCAGTCCAGAATCTGAATCACACGATAGAAATATTTTTAAATGTGCAGCTCTTCTGCTGTGGCTGTGTTCTAGAGAATGCTTATCTGGGCATGGACATGCCCTAGGTCTCCATTAAAGCTATGAATATTCTTTCATCCTATCTAAGTACAATACTAACTGTATTTGATTGTAAGCTGCATGCTCTCACTGTTGTTCCAGGTTTTTCTCAATACTTTCTCCCTGTAATGCTTCCTTTCAGTCAAATGTGAGCATAGTCCTTGAATGCCAGAGTAAGCATACTTAAAATAAAACATCATCCTAACATGATGATGTAGAAACAGTCTGAAAGCAGGAACTGCTTATTATCTGCGTTGTAACTCACACCCTGGTTTTGTGAGGTGTTGGGGTGCCAAAGAAGAGCGTTAGCCCTGCTTTGTGGCTCCTTTCTTCATCAGCCTCTTATAAACTCTTCGCTGTATATCAGTTACACTTGGATCCTGGTATGGGGGCATCAGACCATTCGGTAGTCCAAATCACAAGAGCACAAAGGGCTGCCGCTCCTGTTTCCTGACTCATCAGGCTGCTCAAACTGCACCCTCAAAGCAGGGTCTTCTCCCTTTCTCATACTCCTGAGCCTTAATGTCACTTTTTGGTCAGGCAGCCCATCAGCCTGATGGCACCAGGGATCTCCACAGGCTGCGTAAGTGCATCTTGCTGCTACCATCCTTCCAATATCAGTAGACTTTGTGCACGTGGTTTTTGAGGTCTGTGTCTTGGCTTCCAGATGCATGTGTGTGTTCAGTGTGAAGTACACACTTGAGCAGGATTGCTATATGTAAGTAGCTTTGTGGTTTCAGCCCTAAATGTGGCTTGGACACGTCCCACAGCTTCTGGTTTAGTTCAGATTTTCTGGTTTTAACACTGTATATCATCTAAAACAAACAGCTTGAATCTCTCGTTAGTGGCAATCAATGACAGCAACCAATTAATCAGATCAACATTAATTAGGCAACTGATGCCTCTAAGTATAATTAATGTTTTTTCCTAATAAATAAGAAAAAATCTGATTAATTTATTTTAATGAGTTCCCATTAAATTTTGAACAATTTGTTTGTAGAGAGCTTTGGTAAGGAGTTTAAGATCATAGGTAGTTTAGGAGCCTCCATCCTAACTGCACCTAAACACCTTTGAAAAAGAAAAAAAAAGCGCCCTGTTGGTTATTTTTTAAATAAAAGTTGTAGTTTTTTAGGATTTTCTGTGGAAGGTTAATGACAAATGATGAAGAACTGTGTCTGGGCGGTTCTTGAGGCAATCAGTTGTACACTGTCTTAGGTTACATCTGAACATGGAGTATTTCCTTCCTTAGGATCAAAGTAAACCAAGCAGATGCATCCTGACAGTGTTTTTTGCTAAGATGTGGATGCACATGGTCTCTCCATCTCCTGCTACTCAGTTTGGAAGAAAATAATTGTGCATGTGGAGTGGGGACAGAGTCACCATACACTCCATTTTTCATGTCACTGAGCTAAACAAGCCAGTGTTTTAATCAGAAGACAGGTTGTCTCTTCCCTCAGACTTTCATTTGCCCTTTGCTGTACCTTACCCAGTTGAAGTTTTTGAAGAAGGTGACCAGAACTTTTCAGTGTATTTTAGAGGAAATTTGAACTGATTATACCTTGTGCAGTGGCACTTCAACTTCCATTGCCTGCTGCATGCTTGGATTACAGTAGCATCTTTCACATATGCATTTCACTGGTAGCTCCTAGTGCTCTTGCAACTGCCCAAAATACCCAGCTATGATTTTTACAGACGGATGAGCTATTGTTGTTTTCAATCTCTGCACGCTCAACTTTCCTCTTCTGTGTTCCCCAATTTCAAATCATTTCATTCCCTTTGACTGAAAGGAGAGATTAACTTCATAGAGTAACTGAAGTGTGTCCCAAAATATGACAGTCAAAGAAATTCTAGTCTTATGAAAGGCAGGGGCTAATTTTCCACCATTTTTAATATAATTTGTCATTGTCTTCAATGGAAACACCCAAATGACATTACATTGTGTAGACTGTTCAAGACGATTCCTGCAAAGAAATGTCAATCAAGTTTGAAAACTCGAAGTATATAAAGTAAACACTTCTTTCCCAAAAAAGCAATATTACCTAGTGATATTTTAAAAATAATTTCTAATTAAATTAGCCTTCTAGATTTCATAGCCTCACGTAAAGGTTTTGAAACAATAGCTTCAACCCTTCATGTATTTCCTGTGGCTTGTGAATGATTCACAAATTTGTCCTTTTGAAATTGTAATGTTGACTGTAACCCAGTACCTTTTTATAGCCTAGGTAGGAGAGCCATGTTACTGAAAAGATGAGTTAGTGTGGCAAAAAGACACTGTGTGTCTCTCCCATACACAGTAGCATGGAGACAGGATTTAAAGAATACATGCCTGCATGTCCAAATGCATGCACAATCTGTGTTCCTGGTAGGA
Organism: Pomatostomus ruficeps; assembly: GCA_013400735.1. Taxonomy (NCBI): domain Eukaryota; kingdom Metazoa; phylum Chordata; class Aves; order Passeriformes; family Timaliidae; genus Pomatostomus; species Pomatostomus ruficeps. The sequence goes on from VYZT01025039.1 coordinate 33,399, forward strand.
AAGATAAATTCTCTATATTTGTGTTTAGTCATTGTATAATCAGGGACGCACTTTATGAATCCATTTGCAATATGTCTACCATGTCATGCTATTGTAATAATAATCCATATATCAATAACTCAAGCAATGGCCTTTTTCTAAGCATAAAATAAATCACTTAGCTGGGGAACAGAGTCTGAGTATAGAGAATATCGGTTCTTTTTTTAGGGTAAACGCATTTGTTACAGTTACTTCTAAAAGATAATCAATCAACCATGTTTTTCAAATACATCCATTTCTGTCATTACAGCCAAATTTCTGAGATCTCTTTTCCCACTATAGCATCAGATGTTTTAATGTGCTTAGCATCCAGCAACTTCTACTCTGAAGGTGAGCTGCTGGATTTGGGACCATGTAGAACAGCTGGTCATACAGGAATGAATTCTTTGTGAGATGAACCTGGACAAACATGAAAGAGATAATGTAAAACTAGGTTATATCACACATAAATTTATATTTTGTTTCTGAGTTTGCAATACAGTCTACTTTATGTTCTCATTTTATATGATTAATAATTGGTAATTCTATTTCTGCTTGTAGCTGATAATTGCAAGTCTAATTAGAAGATGATAAACACTATAGTAGTCACAAAAAGTAGCCAATAGTGGAGAAAAGGTATTTGTTTGCATAAATAGAAACAGAATCAAATTTTATATAGTACACTAAGGTGGAGGAACAATTATGTTTAGCTTCTCCACTGATCTGTACTGGCATGCAGTATGGTTTTAGGTACATCTTTCTCATCTAGCAGAATTTGAACTCTTTGCAAGTTTTGTACCATGTAGAAAGTTTTATACTTGGTCATAAGCAGAGTCATTTTGTCTGCATACTGTGGATAAAACCAGATGACATAATAGTGAAACAAACATTCTTTAAATTGCTAAAAGAATTTTTCTGAGGTTTTAATAGCTATTTTAAAGTAAAATACTTCCTCCTTTGCTGGCATGATCTGTGTATATGAGAGGTTGATAACGTAACCAAATTTGCATTTGATATGAATAGTGTGACCTCTTGATTTGACATTACATTGCTCTCACAACAGTTGGCAAATTTCAGCTTTTCCTGATCGTATCACCCTAGAAACCCATCACATTCCCTTTCTGACATGCCTTTTATAACCCCAAAGATTCCAGAGACTCTCCAGCGTGCTGCTGTGGAGAGCAGCAGCCTCACCAGGGCTCAGGCCGGCAACGGTCTGCCAGAAACACGGACGTGAAGCTGGCACCTGCTCCCTTACACGGCAGCAAGCAGTGTTGCCTGCCTGCAGGCTTGCAAGGCAGCAGCCAGCTGGGTGGCAGCAATTTGTCCCTGGACACAGCAGCAAGTCCAGGAGCTGTGCTGTCAACAAGTGGCCCAAAATCCAAGACTGCAGATGTATGTGGGGGACGTAGAGAAGCTGTACAAATGGCTGTGGGGTTAGAGGTTCTGCAGGGGATTTGTGGTTAAACTTCTGCCTTGTGACATAGACCAGAAATCCATGTAATTGTTGTGTTGTGTTAAATAGGGCAAATGCACCATTTTAACTGGTGTTTTGACCAATCTCAGATCTTTCAATAGGCAAAACCCACTCAAATAAAATGTGAATGATGTCACAGTTAAGTTACTTAAAAATAAGGTCAAGGATATTACCCCTATCAATAAACTCATCAGGAGCTGGACCTTGATGATTCTAGGTCCCTTTTGACTCAGGATATTCTATAATTCTGTGACTCTGTGAGCTTAAATTGGAAAGAACACAATTCTGATTTTGAGCTCCAACCTAATTTAAATTTACATATGTATCTATCATCTTCAAACAATGTTTTCACTTGGAATAATGTATTGCTTGTGTTTATTTGCTAACTTCCCTATAAAATAGATATTTTAGCTATCTGATTCATTGCCACGTCATTTGTTTCAAAGGCATTTTGCCTCCTCTTCACAAAGGTCTGTTTTCTTTATGATCTTACTCATGCTATGCATATACAAATATCAAAAGGTAATAATTAGACACATCTGCTTACATTTGCCAGTAGCAGATGATAGACAAATTAAAGTGAACATGAGTATCACTCAAAATCATTAAATAAGTGACTCTATAATAGTTTCTGAACTTTGATAGGCAGTAAAATATTCTACATTGACATATTTGTGCTATTTGCAAAAATCTCATGTTCAGAATCATCTTCATATGCAGTTGAATCAAAAATGAACTGTGCAAGTGTTTCAGGTTACAACTTCTACTTTCTTTCCTCTGGGAAAGATAAGTTTTCAGCCCCAACAGCAATGTTTATTAACACCACAGGACAGTCAAATCAGCTCCTGAACAACACTGCAGAGTCCTAAGTGACTTCATAGCATGCTCCAAGAAGATAAAGACACAGGAATGGCTTTATGAAGTTAGACCAGAAATCTGCCCTTCTTGGTATTCAGTTTCCTGCTGTGGGCAATGATGAATGCTCTAGCATAGTATAAAAATAGGATGAGACTAAGTTATGTTATTTCTCTGATATTCTCCCAGCATCAAACTATGAAACTGCTCAGGGACTTCCTGGGACATGTGCATATTTTTGGTGTCAAGCAGTGGGAAAGAACCACCTGGTTTAAACATGCACATCCATATACATATGTGTGAAAATAGAGTATCCTTTCATTTGTTTAGAACCCAACATCTGCTAATTTCTTTTGCTGGTCTCTGTTTCGTAAAAGTGAGGAGGAGTGAATAGCTGTTGGCCTCCTCCACAACATTATTACAGATACCTGCAATTTATCTCTTAGTTGCTTCTTTTCTAGGCAGAAAAGTCTTTGCATGTTTAGTAGGGTTTTATATGGAGTTATGTGCCTTTCATTCCCCTTGCTGCAGGTCCTTGTACCTTGTTATGCTCTGCCCTGGTGGGGACAGGGACTTGAACTGTACTCAGTATTCAATGTGTAAATAGATTAAAATGGTGCAGTGCAGTGAGTTTTCTTTTTTCTTGAACACTTTCAGAAAACATAGACTGGTTTGGGTTGGAAGGGACCATAAAGATCACCTGTTTCCAACCCTGCCACCATGTGTAGGGATGTCACTTGCTAGATCAGGTTGCTCCGAGCCCCATTCAAACTGGCCTTTCTAGCTCTTTTCCAAATAGTCATAATGTTTACTTCTTTTGACTTTACAGAATACTGAACTGATTTATTCACAAAAATGCTGGTTAATACCACAACATTTTTTTCTGAGTGGCCACAGTTAACTCAGAACCTACCAATTAGTCCGTAGTTAGGACTCTCTTGTTTCTTCCCCATGGGCATTACTTTGCATCAGCATTGATTTTTTTTTTATGTTTTATCAGTCAGGCTACAGAATGCTGCTGTTCTTCTGCACCTCCTCACACTCACACCTCTCATTTTTATTATTCAAAGAAATGTAGCAGCTCTAGGTACCTTAGTGTTTGTCCCATGTCTGTCACGTTTATGAGGATCATGGAGGCCTGCACAAATCCACATTCAGGTCTGAAGTGACCTTTCACTGTTGTGAAAACTGTCTGCTGTTCTCTGTTCCTTGTCTTATTCCTGATTATTAATCTATAGCAGGAACTACATTCTGGTTTTACAAGACTTTCTTTTAAGATCATTTGATGATTTATAATAAGTGTTTATGCCTTTAAAAATTAATGCTTAGGCAGTTTTGTCTTGCTTTTCTATCTTGCTTTTCTTGTATATCTTCTTAGCTATTTTCTTCTTCTTTGAATGTGACTTCCCATTTTTGAAGTATATCTTTTTAGTTATAAAAAGTTATTTACTCAAAATTGTAAACATTCTGGGGTTTATTTGTTACTCAACAGTTGCTTTAGATATTCAAAAGTTCATATTATGATGACTATAAACAATCTTCTCTCCAACTTTGAAGCAAACAGCCTCATTTTTATACAATTTATTTTTTGAAATGAAATACTATTTTTTATGTTAATTTAGTATTTTCTCAGTTTTAAAAGAGAATTTTCCAATTCCATCAGGGCTATTGAGCAGTATTTCTGTCACACCATTTTGACCCATGACTTACACATTGTTCAGAACTTAGTCAGGGGTATCTCGACTTGCTTCAGCTTTAGCAAAAGCTCCTTCATGAATCAGTCATTTGTGGTGTCATTTAGTCTCTGCATCACACCCCAACCTGACATTTACCCAGTCTATGTGGGGGTGATTGAAGTTTCTGATTACTAATTTGTTTTCTTGTTGTCTTTTAAATCTCTCTTGGTACCTCACTGACACCATTGTCATCCTGATTAGAGAGTGACAGCTTTTTCTAATACATATGTAGTCCTGGTGTCTTAATCCATATTGTGCAACATTCTGAACAATTATCTGATGCAAAGCATTCTTTAACATACACTGCATCCTTTTTTCCTTGCCTGTGTAGTTTGTGGTTTCCACTGAGTGCCTTCCTTCCATCGAGTCTCTGATGCTCCCATGAGGTCAATATTCTCTCTTAAAACTGTGTCCTAGTTCCTGTATCTAATTTAAAACTTGTAGCATTTCAATAGTAGCATGTATGTATTTGATCTGGTTGCTGATTTTTCTATGATATCGTTAAATGGTATTTTTGAGTGCAGAATGAGCTTGTGTCCTACGTGAGTTTTATGAAATTCTGTCATATGTTTCTTCTCAAGGATATAAAGCTTTTTATAATTTCACCCCTTTATGATATATCCCCAATCCAGATTTTCTTCTGTACCTGTTTAGGTCTCCTCTAGTCTTTAATTCAGTCTCCTTCTTTGGTGACCTTCCAGGTTTTTACTTATAGCAGCTTTATCTGAATCCCATTTTTACTGTAAAGACTTTGTACAAAGTTTGTCCAGTTCCTGATGAGTCTAAACCCTCCATTCCTACACCATTGTCTGAAGCCAGCAGGAAAGACACTGCTGGAGCAAGAGCAGAGGTATATAGATGGTAAAGTATATAATTTTCGTATTTGGGGAGGTCACCTGATCGTCCTGAGGTGTTCTGCAGAATACTAATCTCTATCTGAAAGCAGTGCTATGTAATATACCTTGCACGTGCTGATTTACTCAGACATATTTTGAACACCCAAAGGCCTCATTGAGAAAATGATTTCTTGCCTCGTAAATGCACTTCCTGCTTCTGAAATATTCGACAATAGTAGATGAATTAAGTAAGTAATTGAGCAGTGGTTATAGGTTGTACCTGTGGGAAAGACAACTTCGTTTCTTTAAATAACTTTTTTCTGCCTATGTTTCTGAATTTGAGGAGTACCTTTGAAATCAGTGTGTCCCGCCTAGCACAGATGTATATGAGTAGTTTTGCTGAGTGCATATTGCTGGATCATGTCCCACTTCTCAACCACTAGCATGCCCCAGTCCTCCTTGGGGCTGCTCTCAATCCATTTTCCATCCAGCCTGTATTTGGGTTTGCCCTGATGCAGGTGCAGGACCTTGCACTTGGCTTTATTGAACTTCGTGAGGTTCACACAAAGGGGAAGATAACCATTATCCACTACAGGATCAGTTTTGCTGTAAATATCCTAAGTAGACACAGCCCCCTGGACATGCCTGCCTTTATAGACTATACTGTTTGTGGCTTAAGGAGTTAGGTAGCATTATAGTTTAAAACTCTCCTCCTTTGTGCAATTGCACATTTTGATTCCTTTCCAAAAGCTATTAGCAGATCTCTGTAGGGTGTTCAGATCACGTGCAAGAGGGGAGATGCTCCTTCAGCAGGATATTTCCCTATAAAAATCACCCACAGCCTGATCTTTAAAGGGCACTGCCAGAAGAACACACTCTTCCACTTCTTCTGCAGGCCTCTGTATAGCAAGAAGTTTGTGTGGATATTGAATATCACATATGCTTGTAATATTTGCTCTTGGGTGCATTGTTTGGGGGTTTTTGTCCATTTATTTATTTTGTGCTTTGCTGAGTTTTATGAGCATTTCCGTGTCACGGGATGAGTTTATCCTACCCGCAGTATTGAGTTGTTAGTAAATGCATGTTTTCCTTTTGACTTAGCATGCATCCTAATTTGGTTCCTGCAAGAGGTAGAGTTGGATTTAGCATTACTGTTGGAGTGAAAGGAAGATGTGAGGGAAGCTGGCAGTGTCAGTGACACGTCTGGAGGGAAGGGAGGAGGCAGCAGAGAATAGTTCAGGCACCACCTTTGCAATCCTCGGCCACCGTGGAGAAATCTCTTCCAGTTCATTTCCTTACTCTGAGATGAACAGATAAAAGCCTGGTACCAATGAACTGCCCTCTTACAGACAAAGAGCCACAGTGGCCAAGGTGTCTGGAGTGGTAGGGGATCCTCATGGAGGGCAGACAGGCAACAGGCAGGCAGGGCCCATCCCAGCCCAGAGCAGGACAGCTGGGGGGCACCAGGACGGCCCCAGCCCTGGTGTGGGCACCTCCCTGGGGCTGGGGAGGAGCCCTGGACCCACAGGTGGGCTGAGCCTGGTTGGGCCCAAGGCCAGCTGGGGCAGGGCTGCAGGGGCTGGAGCCCGGCCCTGCTGTGCCATCGGCGGGGCAGGAGCTGATGGACCTGGGGGCTGACCTGAAGTCCTGGGCCCTGGGCAGGGGGAAGCCCCAGGATCCAGCAAGGCCCCTGAGGTGTGGGGATGCCCTCCAAGCCGTGGTACAGAAAATACACAGATTATGTTTCAAGTTTAGCATAGCTAAAGCATTAGATGGCTGATGTGTTCTCACTCTCTTTCTCAAAGGGCATTTTGTTCACTGTGTCTGTCTTGCATGGGTTTTCCTGTAAGAATATCTGCTGTTTCAGATAATCACAGACAGCAGTAGAACTTTGGGTGTCAGCCTTGCTGCTCCAGTGCCAGTGAGATTGGCTGGCTCCCAGAGTCAGCAAATGGATAGGTTGGGAGATGAGAAAATGTAAGTGCTTTTTCCCACAGTGGAGTAAATACTCCTTTTTTTTAACCAAAAAGTGTGGATGTGCACAGATAAGTATTTTCATTTTCATTCAATTGCATGTATCCCTCAGCTCTCTGTTCCTAAATATAGTTTTGATTTTTTTGTGGACTCTGGAGGGATTAAAAAAAAAAAAAATCTACAAGTTCTGGAGTGCCTTTATAAAGGTATTTTTGCAGTTCTGTGGTGACTTTTCAGTGTGAAATAAAAGTTTACTGAAAATTGTTTTGAATATTTCTCATGTTTGATCACAGCAAATAAGAGGGGCATGGAGGTATGTATTTATGGTTGCAATATTTAAAACACATCTCTGTATGCCCAACTTTAGAGCCTGTGCTGGAACACCTTGCGGACATTAAAAGAGTTCATACATTCAATAGTCTAAGAAGTAGGAAGGCGTGAATAAATACGACAAGTAATAATAACTTATAGGGCTTTCTTAGAGTTTTGTTTTTCCTTGCAGATTTTTATTGATAATTCAAGAAATGCAAAGGAAAGATATAAGATTATGTATTTATGGAAAGAACAAAGTAGAAGTGTGAGAAGTCCTTCATTCTCTAAAATTGATACCTGGTAGATGCCAAATTTTTAACCCCTTTTCATATCTCCCAATTGGAAAAAGGTAATCCTACAGCTTTAAGATTTTAGGGCAGTAGCTCATTTCTCCAACTCACTGGTGGCACATCCTGCTGCTGTGTAGGAGGCACAATCCATTAGTTGTCAGTTCCCATCTCTCTAAGGTCAGCTGCTTCAATCATAGGAACCAGCTGACAGCTGATAGAGGTTGGTTTTTTTCTTCCCTGTGTGTTGTTAGCAGGATTTCAATTAGTGCAATTAAATGTACCTGTTTTCTTGAGGTCTTGTTGGCTCTAAAATGTGCTTTTTGAAACAAGTTCAGTGAATCACTTAGCCTAGCATTATTTTTCTTTTGTATAAGTTTTTTTTTTTAAGGATATTTGATGGTATTTTTTCTGACTTGATCTTTTTTAGCATTTTCGAGTGTACCGTATATACATTTGACATTTCTATTTCTCTTTTTTAGGAGGGACCTATAAGATACTGAATTTTTTGTTCTATTTGTCTGTCAGCAAGTGTATTTTGATTGTAATTTACCAAAAGTTCTTTGGACAGCTCTTCAGGGATGTAGTGTAAGACCATACTTTGTTTTTTGCTAGCTTTCTGCTCTGGGTCAGAGAGTATTATCCCCATTATGTGTAAGTGTGTGTTTTTGTTTTCCTTTGATCAGTCCTTTGGGAATAGAAATTCCTGATTACTGAGAAGCCCGTGGTGTTGTAATACCTGTGATACTCTGAGTCAGAAAAGGTATATTTAAGTATTGTCCCACATGCCCATCCGTCAGGGATTAAATAGACCAGACTGCCTTCCTATTGTCTTATGTCCCTGAACTTAAATATTTGCAGGAACTTGTTCTTTCTCTGTATTCCCCGTCCAAAGCTCAACCCAAACAATTGCTTTCTTGTCAGCTGGTGTCCTCTGATGTTAGGATAAGAGGACACTCCAAGAGCAGGAAAGGATCCCTGTCAGTTTGGGGTGGGCAGAGGGAGAGAGAGAGAAGAGCCAATACCCAGATTTTGAAGAGTAAGCTCCCCTGGCCATGGCAGGAGGGTGCCGTGGGGCAGTACCCCTGAAGGTGCCTGCTTGCTCCCTTCATTCATGCTGAGAAGGTTCAGTTCCACTGCAGTGACCACCACCTGTGCCCGAAAAGCAGCGGAGAAGCTGCTTTGGCTGGTTGCTATGTCAACTGCACTCCCTTTGCCTGCAGAAAGCCAAGCGCTGGTTGGTATGGCAACCCTCCTCAGAGCACCCAAAGATGCTCCATGAGAAACAGGCTCTTTGGAGAAGGCCCTGGGGTACTAGTGGAGGTAGAAACTCTTGTGCCAAAGGGCATGAGGGGCAGGAAAGACCCATGCAATCACACAATTATTTGGAAGATTGTTTTGTAGAATCAAGAGGATTCTTAGAGGCTAAATAATTCCTGCTTATTACACCATCCTTTTGTGCTTCAGTAGAAGAGGAAAACAATGGTAATTTTGTACAAAAGATACCAAGACAACATGGATGTACAGAGGATCACACTGAAATCAGTGTGATTGAGCTGCTTTAGCATTTTCTTAATGGAAGAGTATTGTAGCCACGTGCCCAGGAAAGTATGTACTGTGTTTTCAACCTGTTGGTATTTTAGAGGTTTTGCATAGTGTCAGAGGAAAGCCCGAGTCAGGATCTTAGAGGTGTGATGAACCTTAACTGTCACAGCAGGTAGGCCAAACGTTACAAGAAGATGCTTTGCTGGACTAGAGTGGATATGTGTGTGTCTGTATGCATGCTCATGTCTCCTTCACTCAGGCTGCCCAGGAACTCCATGTATTACCAGAGACATTCTGATCAGGCAGTTTTCTTGTAAAAGGCTTTACAGAACAATAGACTTTGATGGCTTTCTCCGTTTTCTGGCGATTAAGTAAGAAACTGTATGGTCTAGGCATTGGACAAACCAAAATGTCAACAAGTAAAATATAATATAAAAATATAGGTTTCAGGTATTGTTACAGGCTGCCCAGGGAAATGGTAGAATCAGGTTCAAAAGGCCTGTAAATGTGACATGTGGGGATAAGGTTTGGTGCTGAACATGGTGGCTAGTGGTTTGGACTCAAAGATCTTAGAGGTCTTTTCCAACATTAATGATTCTGTGATTCTAATTTCTTTCTCTAATAAATTTTTTCTTTAATATGTAAGTTGCTGAAAATATTAGAAAATTTTGAATGCTGAAAAAAATGTTTATCTGATCATCTCACACAACTGAATAGCATTGCTGGTAAATTCTGATTTCCTATGGTCAGCCTTTCTGAATACGTCTTTATTAAACTCATATTTAGCTATGTGAATTAATGTGTGCATTAATCTATTTGTCAGGTCTCTTTTGCATGTGGTATATTTACGCAGATATTGTCAAAGCATAGGTTTCATGAGTTTGGCTTTGCAACTTACTTTGGGCTTATTGGGAAGAATATAACTCAATCATCAATGGTGCAGAAATAGCTCCTTATGCTACAGGAGCCATATTTAATTTTTGAAATTGTGTACAAGGTGAGGGAAGAGACTTTGAAGTTATAAAGAGACTAAGGCAATGATTTCAATACATCTTTTTATCCACTGAATGAGTACTTACTTTATTAACTCATCAAATTAAATAATCCAAAAACTGATGGTAACAATCACATTTGTCTTCTGGTCAAGAAAACAGATGTGAATTTACATCCAAAATGCTAATATAAATCAAGAAATTGCATTTCAGATAGACACAAGGCTCTCTTCCCAAGCAGGGAAATAGTTCTTTTTTGTATAATTCTTTCCCGGTATATCCAGTAATTTTCAACATATTCCTTCATTTTGCATGAATAATTTCTTTTGCTTAACTGCCATATTAACAGTATTCCATCATAATTATTAATTGCAGTGTTTATCTAGCAGTAATTTAAAAGGAACATTTTTACAGCTAATAGAAAACTTGTAACATCCCTGATACATGATATAGTAAGACAGTAAATGGTGATAGTCAAATTTAGACCGTTATTGCTGCTATAATTATGTTAATTTTATTTTGATGAGCAAACTATATTTCAGAATTTTTCTTTCACTGTTATTGAGTGCAGGAGAGAAAAGCTAGAGATAACAAGCCCTGTAATAGAGAACAAGTAATTGTTTCCTTTACTATTACAGCACATTAGTATTTTTCATTCATTAGTCTTATTAGGTGCATTAGGTACTGTACATTATCTGTCTGAAGTGGCTTTGCAGGAGTGGGTTAGTTGTGTCTCCTGCATGGTATGCTCAGTCCAGGAGAGACAAATATCATGTAGAAAATGCTTAAACATTTCTTTGTACATGGTTAGCACATACAACATTTGTTCATCTCTGTAATTCTTGCTTAAGATGTATTAAAATCACAAGCAATACTCATAACAAACACAGATGTATTATACCCTATTTAAGTTGTGATATCAGCCTCTTTATTGTTGTGTCTAAATGTCGTCCAAAGTATTATCTACTATTTGAGGTTTTTTAATTCTGTTTTCCACTACCCGTGCCCAGGGAAAACTAGATTGAAAGAACAACTGTCACACCTTTTTGTGTGCCCTTCCTTACATTAGTGGCATTGTTGCCTTGCTAGAATGGCATGCACTGTCCTTTATCCTTGTAGGATGTTCCAGGGTCTTTAAATGCACAAAAGAAAGATCATGTTGCCTGTGCAGTCAAGCTTTTCCCATTTTGAGGACATTTCACCTGTACTTGAGAAGCACTGTGTTTGTTACCTGTCAGGGCTTTGAGTGATTTTGTCACCATGCTTGACCTGGAGCATCTTATTCCTGTGAGGCTCTGGAGAGGTAAATGTTGAATGCTGCATTATATTGTTTGGGGAATAAAATATGTTTTATAGAGGTCTTTGCTGCTGAGAAAATTGTCCACTGCTCTTTGCAGTAGTTAGAATTTCCTAAAGCTGGCAGCTCTGTGTTGTCTTTGACATATAATAGCACCCTAATGCAGTAGCTGTAGTGGGATGAATCTCTTCTAGCTTTAGACATCTACCCTCTTGACCTCTCTATCAGAACTAGTCATCAGAAGCTCCCTGGAGAGAGGTGGCCCTTAATAAACTTTGTAGAATACTTACTGAGTGGTAAAAGTTCATTTTCTTGTTTACCTGAAATACTTAGTGCATATTTTCCAGTCTACACTCAAACTGTTTTTTCATTTTCCTCAGGGGTCTAGGCTAGGGAAAAACTTTCTTTATAGATACAAAGTCTTGAAAATTAGTTAATCAAAGAATGAGAACTGATGTCCATATGGGTTTTAATAAGAATAGTTTCTGCAGGTAGTGAGTGACTTGGGTGGGGCCACCCTAAGGAACTGGCCTTTCCTGCTTTTTTATTACTCCTTATACAGCCTATAGCAGTGTCAGTGCAGTTTTAATACAAGCTTGCTGCTGCTCTTTTTTTTTTTTGAGGGAATTGAAAAAAGTGTGGTGGTGGCCAAGCATGGTTCATATTAATTCTTTCTGTCGTCATCTTCAGAGCATGTGAGGCTGCCAGAGCCCAAATGTACAGCGATCTTTCAAGGTGTGGGGTAGCACATGTGCTTGCTTGGGCACTCTATTTTCTGTTACGTTGTTCAAAGTTCAGAGAGTGGGGTTAGGCAGACGTGTCAGTGCATCTGGAAAGTACATTACTGTTGCAGAAGATGCTGCTTGAGCAATTTCCTTTGTAGATACCAAGTGAAGAGCTGAAAATGAGCTGATATTTCACATGGAATAATGTACTCCTTTTTTTAAAAAGTAACTTTTGGGGGTATCATAGCTTTCAGTACATGCAAATATAGTCATATACATTGATAGACATAGAATGTTGAGGGTTTTTTTTAATTTAAAATTAAGATGATATGAGAAGTGAGCAGGGTTAATAGAGAAAGCACTAGTGAAATTTGTACCTTAGAGAATGTGTTTTGGAAGTTTGTTTTTCATTCAAGACACAGTAAGTTTTGGATGTTTGATGGTTGTGTTTCTGCACATTATTTGTAAAGTTGTTCCCTGGCATAGTAAATGTTATTTTAAAATAAAGTGCCAGATTATTAGTCCTCATATTGTTACATATGTTTTATTTAGCTAATTAATTACTGCATTCATTAGATGTTAACATATATTTTATCTCAAACCAAAGGAAAAAGAAAGATAGCTTAAAACTTCTTTCTTTTCCAGATGTCCTGCTTCTCTTATATTTTGGTGCTGGCCAGCTCACTGCTTTCAATGCTGTGCAGTGCCACCCCTTTTCTTTATTTCCTTTTTTAGCACTATTTTGTGCATATACTATGCATTTACATCTAGTAAGCTTTTGGTGTACTGTTCTTGGGTCCACAACTTTGATAATCGCAAACCTCTTTACATTGCTTTGCAAACCATTATGCCAGAAGCCAGATGCATACAAGTTTTGAATGTTAATAGAAACAAGCTTTAATTAAGGCAAAACAGAGCTGGTAGAGAATACTTATTCTAATGCATCAGTGTCAGAAAACTGTTTGCAGAGAATGTGAGGAGAGAGGTGGCCTTCCTGACATGGTAATGGGAGCGAGGCAGGTGCACCCAGTGTCTCATGCACCTCACTCACTGCTGAGCAGAGACCATTAGTCCCACTGAAGAAAGCTGCCGACAAAAAGGTTAAAGCTCATTCTCCTGAGCAGTCATGTCAGATTTGAGGTTTGAGGGATGAGATTCCTTCCAGGCAGTTCCGCATGGGCTCCTTTTTCCCTTCTCTAGCCCCTTTTATTTTCAAAGGTCTCCTATTAGTTTCTTAAAATGGGAACAGCTTTTCCTTGATATCTGTAATGATTTATTTTTCTAAGCAATTAAATTTGAATTCTTTAAACCATAGCAGCTCCCTCATTAAAGAGAATGATTCACTGAATCAAAAATGCAAAGGCTCTGAGCGTGAAAGGCAGGCTCAAGTTTCATATGATTTCAAGGAAAGACCATAGGGCTTGAGGGAAACAGGGCAGGAGCAGTGCCTGAAATTGGTTTATCTCCATATGAAACCCATTACAAGAATGGACCATTCCCAACAGCCATGCTTAGAAAACTTGAGCATCCTTTTCCCAAACAAGCAGCAAGCCTGAGGGGTTTTGCATCACCAGTTTGTAGAACCAGATGCAAATGCAGGTATCCTGCGGCTTGCACACCTGCTGCTAAATATTTAAATGTGTTTGGAGATCACATAAATTTCTCAGTGTTTTGTGAAGAATCTCATGAAGAGTTTCATTGTTTAGAGCACTTCTGTAATTTGAAAATCAGAGTTTTAATGGCCTGTACTTATGGTCTCATTTTTTTCATGTGATTTATGTTTTCCATTTTGCTGGTACATAACTTTAAAATGTTCCCAGGCTTTTTTTTATGTTTTATAATACCTACCATCTAAGACTTTCAAAGCATTTCAATATAGCGTTATTACAACATGAAGAAGTCAGGTTAGAAAATCCTGAAATGAAATAAAGAATTTTAAAACGGATGGTTTAAGCTTCTGTATCCATGTTTAGGTTTTTATATTAGTGATCACAGCTCATAGCAGACACCGTAAACCTTAAAACTGGCAAGATTATGAAAACCAAACATTGACAATTTACTGTTCTTCTAAGTACCAGTGTAGCTGGTTGATGAGAAAATATTTATGTCACTGCAAAATGCAGACTCACACAAAGGTACATGTACAATCAATATACTTGCAGCTTATTTTTCAGACAGAAATTTGCATACTGCTTCAAAATACTTCAAATGCTTTTCCATTTATTTATCTTTTTAAAAATGGGGAATATGGCAATATTTACCCATTATATCACTTATCAATCCACAAATATGATAGTTTTGGGCAGTTGTCAGAGGAAGTACATGAAAGAAAAGAAGGAACAAGACAAAAGATACCGATACCTGCTGAATTTTGTAAGAGTTGAAATTCCCCCTTAGTCTAGAGTGATACTTGAATTATATGAACTATTAAGTGATACAAATCTTTAATTTTCATGAAACATTTAAAAATATTAAATTTAAATTGAATCAACAGCAGAATAAGCTATCAACAGGGAAATTATTCTTGTAGTTACACAAAGTATGGTTGACTATTTTACTTCTCTTTTTTTTTTCCTCACCAGGATTACACTTTGACTATGTATTTTCAACAGTACTGGAGAGATAAGAGGCTGGCTTATGCTGGCATACCTCTCAACCTCACGCTTGATAACCGAGTGGCAGATCAGCTCTGGGTGCCTGATACATACTTCTTAAATGACAAGAAATCATTTGTGCACGGCGTTACTGTGAAGAATCGAATGATTCGCCTTCACCCGGATGGAACGGTGCTTTACGGCCTCAGGTGTGTGCTTCCATGATGAGGATTTCATCACTGCTGTTGTGTGTTGTTGATGTTTACTTCCTGGTACAAGGTTATTACAAACATTGGTTAGTGTATTATGTAACCTTCCCTGTAACTCTGAGAGATGCCTGTAGAAAACAAATTACATAGTTGATGTTTCTTAATTTTGCCAGAAGCGCCTTCAGTCAGGTTTTATCTGTTTCTGTAAAGTCACCATATCTGAAAAGCCCACTGGCTATAGGAAGCAGAAAGGCATGTATTAATTGTAAACCTGAAAATTCTGTCCAAAATACAGGTGGTAAGATTGAATGTGGGTGCTTATGCTGTCTCTTGATGTGTTCATACTCTATAAGAAACAAAGCCAGAAGTAGCCCTGGTTGAAGGGAGTCAGTCACAGCTAAGATCATGACCCGGTACCTTCAGTGATTTCCTCAAGCAGGAGTCAGCAGTGTAATTGTTATATTTCAAACCAGAGGTACAAAATGACCTTACATTCTCTTGCTTTCTACCTATTTCAGGTTTGACTTGTGTTTTCTTTCTTTTCAGTCATAGCTTTTATGGTTAGAAATACTGAAGCATCCTTCCCTTAATAAACTTAATTACACCAGCAAAAATCCTAATGGAAGACCCAGCAGTATCAAAATATTGCTTTCTTTGAACAGGTTGCTTCATTTGCTCCAGTGGTTTAAGCCAGCAAAACAAGTCTTTGCCAGTGAAAGCTCCATTTACATAATTGGAAGTTTCTTGTATATAAAAGCAGAAATAATACTCAAGATTGCTGCATATAGGTAGGGAAAGATAAAAAGTCCCTAATATAAAAATAAATGAGGTCTGAAAAGAGATGCAGATGAATTATATATCCAGTATCATTATTCTACCTGCTTCTCTTTTTTATCAGCAGTTAAACTTTTTACTTGACTGGGTTCTTGGCCCTCACCTCTTTAACTCCTGTTACATGTCATGTATAGGGTAGAATTGGATTAATCTCTCTAGACAAAATAGAAAGAGACACTCAGCCTAATATGAAACTTCAAAGAAATTTAGAATGTTTTTTCTCCGTCATTAACCAGTTTTAGCAAAAGGAGGCTTTTGTTTTGCATGGTATTGACCTGGTATGGAACACTACAGGTTTAGGATTCTTTCCACAAGTGGTTAAATGTAAGAAAAAATTATCTGAGATGTATTTGTTTTCTTCATGTCAAGAAACATCCCCACAAGCAACATAATAAAAAAGCAAAGGGCATTTGCATGTTGTGATCCTAGTAATGTGTAGAAGTCTTTCTGTCACACTCTAAAAACATTTGGAGCCATTCAGGTGAGGATTGTCTATCATAGTGTATTTGAATAAGTTGGCTTCCTCTTCTGCAAAATATAAATGTCCACAGGCAGATTGCATTTCACATAATAGGATTTCCTTAGCAGGGTTTTCACCAGTGGCTCATGTGTAGTGCACTTCTTCCCATTCCTTTTCTCTGAAAACATGTAATATTCAGAGTGAGATATCCATGATGTCAAGCAGGTAAATTACATAGTGAAGATTTACTGTCTTAAATTAAATCGTGGCAAAATATAGGACATTGTGATCAAAAGGAAGAAAATATCTTATCTCTGCTGATTTAAAGACCTGTGTTTTGTGTTGTTCCATCACTACCCTACTTTCTCTTTAATGGCTTAGAACATCCCAATGGCATTAGGTTCAAGTTGCAGTCCAGAGGCAATGTGGGTTGAGGCCAGAACTTGGAGTTTTATATTCCACAAAGCACAGGGTCACTCAGAATAACAGGTGAAATTTTGAAGGGTTACAACCAATTACAGAACATCCACAGAGCAAAGCAGTTCCTCGACCCATACATAGTTGAAAGTGATCCCAAGGCCACACTGGATCTGTGTTCTCTTCTGAACAATGTAGGATTTATCACAGTTTAGAAAGACTTGACCTTCAGTCATCCAAGGTTCCTCTCTACTTTAGAAAAAGCACTTTGCTACTGCAGCAGAAGTCTGTGACAGTGGGGGAACGAACAGTAGCTTTTTGAAGTTCAGCCCATTTCTGGGGAATTCTTTTCTTTGGGCGACACACTGAATTTGTTCTACCTTCCTCATAACAATCTACAAGGCAAATGATAAAACAGCTTTTTTTCATAAGAGACCAAGGAGGAAATAACTACTTAATAGTCTGGGGATCAAAAATAGGGTCTGCCTGCCTGTGCGTTTCTCATGCATAAACCTCTTGTTTTTAGGCAGTACAATGTTAAATGTTAAAAGTAAATGGAGTGGAGGAATATGTGTATTTTAGCTGAAGGGACTCACATAATTGTTACTCATTTATAAAACATGATGAATGTTTGTGGGGTGTAAAGGTTAGTTGTGATCAGGCAGACAAGGTGACCGTGCTTACTTCTATTCTTTTTTGGATGAATGTATTTCTGTATTAAGAAAGTCATCTGTCAGGACTATGACTTAATCATGTATGAAGTATCTATATTCCTAGACTGATCCATACTGTAACGTTTTTGGGGACATAAAATATCCTTCTGTCAATTATGTATGCAGCTCCTCACAGCACATCATAGGTGGGGTTCCTGTATAATATAGCAGTATAATCAAAGGCAATGAGCCCAGAAATCAGTACCAGAGAAGGATAAGAGAATCTATATCCAGAGGAAAAAAAAAAAAACAGAGTAGGAAATTATGAACAATTCAAAACATTGCCTTTGTGTATAGCTTTCACCCAAATTGTAGGTGTGTATGTGTCTGTGTCCTGCTTCATCTTTGTCTGGCTTGTAATCATTTCTTTGTCACTGCCATGATGATGAGTTCTTGAAATCTTGTTTTCTTCTTGTGTCAGGCACCATCCCATCCCATAAAAAGTAAACCTGCTCTTCTTGGGAGCATGCACAAGCCTGAGTAATTCATATTTGCTTTTGGTGTGCATTTGTGCAAGTTAAATTTGGTTGCTTGAATGGTTCAGGAGGGACCTCTGACTATTAAACTTACTTTAAGAAAATGAGGTAAATCTGTTTCTGTCTATTTCTAGCTGTATCTTCTTTCCTAGTGGATATTAATTAAATTAAAAACATACATTTTTCTGTAGTGTAAAAAAGTTTGTTGAGCAAGAATGTGCAGTTTCTGGTACTGGAACTTGTGACACAAAACCCCTACAGTATATGAACAGACCAAAATAAAAATACATTCCTTAAAAAGTCGTAACACAATTATTAGGTTGAGTATAAGTTTGCCAGCTGTATAATATTTTACAATTTTGTAAAATTAATCATTTGTATTCTGTATGGCTGGCATTTAAAGCTAGTTATACAACATAATAGTTAAGGGTCTGGTAGCACATTCCCTTTTTTATCAACTTACCTCATGTGGATTCTGCTGCAGGATCCCACATGAGACCTAGGTCAGTGTAGGCGAATCTACTAAAGCATAGAAGAGTGTTGCGGTGTGCTCTGGCCAGTTTCAGTTTACCTCATGGCCAGGCTCTGCTATCTCCCCCCTCGCCCCCTTGGTATCTGTTCCCCNGTCAGTATTTTTGTAACTGTAACACGCTGTGCCAGCACTTCCCCGGCATGATCCGGGTTCGGAATAAACCATCTGGGAAAGTCCCTCTGTTTGTCTCTCCTTCTTCGGCACACCTGTACTATCAGTGGGTTAGGTGAAACCTTGCAGGACCTTTGCCAACCCTCCCGTGCCTTTGGAGCAGCCGGCAGCCCCTGGAACCGCAAGTGGATGCCCGGTGCCCCTACTGACAGCATTGCAGCAGGAGAGAACCTTCATATCAACAATTTCTAAGTGTGCCTACTTGTTTTACTTTGAACACAGTTATTATTTGACTCAGGAGCACGATCCTTTCATTGCACAACCAGTATGGCTTTGTAAAGGTGATCACTGCTTGTTTATCAATAATCACAGATTTAGGAATAAGTTTTCTCCTCTAAGACCATATGCTATTGCTAATTTTATATGTTTAGCTAGAGCTGCTCTTAGTCATTGTATTGAGGAGATATTGAAAGGATCACAGAAAGCTTTGGGTTGGAAAATATCTTTAAAATTATCTCATTCCAACCCTCCTGCCATGAGCAGGGACACCTTTGATTAGATCAGGTTGCTCAAAGCCCTGCCCAGGGCTCCAAGCCCTTGCCTTCAACACTTCTGGGAATGAGGCATCCACAACTTCTCTGGGCAACTTGTACCAGTGCCTCACTACCCTCAAAGTCAAAATTTCATCCTAAAATCTGATCTAAATCTACCACCTTTCAGTTTAAAGCCATTCCTCCTTGTCGTATCACTACACATCCTTCTAAAAAAGTCCTACTCCAGCTCTCTTGTAGTCTATCTTTTAGTACTGGAAAGCTGCTATAAGATTCCCCTGGAACCTTCTCTTCTCCAGGCTTAACAACCCAGATAATTAATCATCTCCATAGTCAATAGCCCTGTGTCGTGGCACCCTGCCTGAGGTTCCAGAAGGGCATTTGCAGATGTTGGTTGCAGAGAAGTTTCCCGAAACTGCAGAGCAACTGAGGAACTGCTATTTGTACATTGCTCCAGCCCTCTGGAATTTGTGTTAACAGAGGAACCAGAGCAATTTCCAGATGCAGCTGGGAGGAAGGCTGACCCAAGTATCCTGTTGTGATACAATACGTAGTACCTGAAATCCTGTGGGACAAGCATACGAGTATTCAGAGGACAGTCAGAGGAATCAGCAGTGACAAAGACATGATCATGCTGTAGGTAAGGCTGGAACAGGTGTGTGCCTTTCTCACTGGATACTGGTAGGAACACAAGTGAGAAGATGTGCTGAGTAACTGATCTTTGAGCTTTTTCCTCTCCTAGCTCATTCATTGCCCTTGTACTCATAAAACTGTCTCTCCCTGTGCAAAGAAATTACAATATTTTCCTGCAAAACACCTTCTCAGTCAGCAAAGGGTGGCCTCTGTTGTCCTGTGAGGTAGCCATAATGGTCTTAATCCCTTTCTTTAGATATTATGTAGTTATTCGTCTAAAATGGTCCTATATACTAAGGATAAGCATTCTTTCCTTCATTTTATCTGAGATTGGATAGAACATTCATAATAACAATATGGGGGTTTTTTACTGTGAAAGAGGTGAAGAAAGGCACCTAACTACTTTTCTTCTTTTGAAACATTGCCCTGGAATTTTAAAGTAGTTTACCAGATTAGAAGTCTGTAATTTGAGAAGGTTAATGGGTAAAATAAAGAACTTCAAAACAGAGAAAACACGTGAAAAAACATTAACATTGAGGGTTACAGCTTTTAGAGGTACATTTAAGGCATTTTCCCCTCTTGTATTTATTAGCATAAGTTATCACTAGAATATTATTCGTTTAGGAACAAACTGTGTGCAAGGTCCATGTCTTGTTTATATCAGAAAAGGATCAGTAAGAAATGGAGCTAGTCAGGTTCAGAAGATAATTTAAATGTGAAATTTATATAATTCATCATTATGAAAACAATGATGCATAATAATGTGTATACCCTTGGTGAAGGCTGTGATTCAGAAAAACATCAAAATATGCTGCAGATTAAGTATGAGCATATGGTTATAGCTGACTAAAGTTAGTACAAATACATAAATCCATTAATTAAAATATAACATGACAGTGCTGTTTGAAGCTGTTAAGACAGTTGTTCTGGTTGCACGTGTGTATTGTTGACTGTCCTGAAATTCAGTAAGTTGATGAATAATGCTGATTCATCAATAGTGAAATGTTTTGCAAAACCATCCTTAGGATGCTAAGTGACTAAATAGACAGAGAAGCAAAAGTGTATTGTTATTTGAGGAGAAAACTTAAAATTCAATATGGAGCTTCAGAACAAAACCCTCTTTAAATCTGAAAACTAGGGAAGTATACTTAAATTTGAAACAATGCATTTTCCTGGACTTAAAACTTTTTTTTCAACATCTCAGATTTTTTTTTCTAGACCTGCTACAAAACCAAGAAATCCGTTATTCATGCAGCTGTAATCATTTTGACATTTGTAGCGGACTGTTTTCACTTCATGTTTTCTGTTATAAAGTCGTATCTTTTAATCTCAGCAAATGTTCACGTAATATTTGCATATGAGTATGGGTCCATTGAACCCGAAAGGGATTGGTTGCATAAGGGTAACTCACAGCGAGTTGTTCCAGTGAAAGTCAGTGTAATTGCTGCTCTATTAGGCTGCTGTACAATGTGAAAATACAGACCAGAGTCTCAGCTATTGTATGCTATTCTTCAGAGGGTCTTCGCTTTGGAAGATAAACAACCCCATCACCAAAACCTGGATTACTGGCTGTGTGGTAAAATTATTTGATGCTTGTATTTCAGAATCACAACCACTGCAGCTTGTATGATGGACTTGAGAAGATACCCATTAGATGAACAAAACTGTACTCTGGAAATAGAAAGCTGTACGTACCTAAGAAAATGCATGTGAAATCTAGTTTGGATCTAGGCTTTTTTCCTTTTATAGAACTGTGTAATATTTACATGTGTGTCTATAAACACTATTTTAATTATGTAATTATCACCATTTGGATTTCTTGTTTGTCTGTTTATGTGACTTATTAAAAGATATAAGGAGTCATCCATTTCTAAATAGATTAATACATCCTAGAAAAATGAAGTTAAGACAGAATGAAACCATTCAGTATTCCTGCCTGACTTGGCAGAGGTAGTGACTGGACTGAGCGGATGCTTATCTTCAATACAAGAGATGAATATTTGTATTTTTATCAGATTTATTTTCAAGAGAGCAAACACCGTGATATAATTTTCTTTCAGTATGCTTTATTATGTATGGATCATCTTGCTGCAGGAAGTACCCTGGGCTTTCAGATTGACCCATTTATGATTTGAAATTGTGTTATAGAAAGAACAATATTCTCTTTTTCACCTAGTCATGTCCTAGGATTGCAATATTCAGATGTATTTGCACTTCAGAAGTACCTGGTCCATTTCTGCTACTGGCTGGAAATTGTGAGCCATATACAGAAAATGCTAGTATATATTCTATAGTCAGCTGTAGACCTCCACCAGTGGAAGTTAGTGGAAATGGTGCAACTCACAGTTTGCTGTGAGTGGAAAAGGTCTGCCCCAGTTATGTTTCTCTGTGTTCATTGAATAATCAACCTTCTTCTGGTGATCATCAGTGTAAATATACACTAGGTTGTAAATATACATTTAGCTAAATACATATGATGTCTTAAATTTTGGATAGTGTTTTCTTCTCACTGTGACTGTTAGTAAATATTACATGAGAGATATAAAAAGACAAAAATAAATCAGAGTATTTTGCCTAAAATTCCTGGGCAGACTGTAATGGCATAGCTATTTGGGAGACCTTCCCACAGGCAAAGTACCATACAGCTCTCCAGCTGTTCCAGTTCTTTTTGTCGTCTCAAATGACAAGCTGCATGTTTAAAGCTACGTTTGAGTCTGCTGTTGTTTCTGACTTACTTTTCTGCTTTGCCTGCAGATGGCTACACAACTGATGACATAGAGTTCTACTGGAGAGGTGGAGATAATGCAGTCACTGGTGTGGAGAGGATCGAACTTCCTCAGTTCTCTATTGTGGAATACAGACTGGTGTCAAAGAATGTTGTCTTTGCCACAGGCAAGTATTGCCATTTGCCCATTTAGTGTTTAATTTTCTTGTGCATGAAAATTACTGTTTTATTAATAATAATTAACTATTATTACCACCCATGATATGTAGCCTGTGTTGCTTGTTTGGGTAAAGAAATTACTTGCCAAAGCTTGGAGGTAGGAGCCCATGAAATGTCATTCTAGACCTGCATTCACTACTGCATTCAGCTCTGGGGTCTCCAACACAAGAAGGACATGGACCTGTTGGATTATTCAGAGGAGGGCCACAAAGATGATCGGGGGCTGGAGCAGCTCTCTGATGAAAACAGGCTGAGAGAGTTGGGGTTGTTAAGTCTGGAGAAGAGAACCTTCTAGCAGCATTCCAGTATTTGATGACGCCAACAAGAGAGCTGGGGAGGGACTTTTTACAAAAATGTGTAGTGATAGCACAAGGGGAGATGGCTTTATACTGAAAGAGGGTAGATTTAGATTAGATATAGGAAGAAATTCTTTACTGTAACAGTGGTGAGACAGTAGATTGCCCAGAGAAGTTCTAGATGCTCCATCCCGGGAAGTGTTGAAGGTTAGGTTGGATGGGGCTTTCAGCAGCCTGGTCTAGTCAGAGGTGTCCCTGCCCGCAGCAATGGGGTTGGAACTGTATAGTCTTTAAGGTCCCTTCCAACCCAAACCATTTTGTGATTCTTTGATTCCTTGTTTATTTTTATTTTTCTTGTGTATATGTGATACTTAACTAGACACATAAATATCTATGATCTAAATAAACTGTAAGTCATTCACCTCTGAATCATGGGTTTAAATGTAGCCTATAGGGTAGCTGATCATACATAAATGTGTTTTGGCATGCTAGGTCAAAAAGCCACCAACTTTATAAACACCTCCCTGCAACTTTTCAATGCATGTTTGTTTTGTTGTTACATAGTTAATGTAATGTATTTGATATCTTCATTTGCACTGGTGGATATGTAGTACTTTATACATAGCCAGCCAGCACATTTGTTGCCATTGTTAAGGTGCTAAAATTAAATCCCTGCTTGTTTCCTTGAAGATGTAATAAAAGTTACTAGTAACTCACAGCTCTGGATGTCTTTAGATTAGAAAGGGCAATGTTGATTTACATATTTGATGTTAGGCACCAGTATAGGAATATGTGAGATAAAACCAAAGCAACACAGAAAAGGCATCAACACATGTGGGGCCATTATTTGGCTCATTACTGGGGGGCTTCAGATTTTTAGTGCTCTTCAGACCACAGGAGTGTGCTGTTCCATCTGTCTCAGCACACTAGAACAAATGAAGCACAGCTCAATCATGTTTGTAAGCATCACTTCACCCACTCTTTGGACACAGCATCTGTTTCAAAGTACACAGAAACACAAGTTGTATTTCAGAACAAAATGTAAATATTTCTGGGATTGAAATTAGTATTAGGGGGTTTGCCAACTGCTGCTGTTCTTGTTTATCATTGTGAATGGAAGGATTTTTTTCTATCGAGAATCAGTTGCTTTAATCCTATATCCTTCTGTCCTGCGGGTAGTGTCATCTTTGGCAGCCTTGTAAGGAAGGCTCTTTTAGACAACAATGAGAATACAGAGGACTTATGTGTGAAGTGACTTTTATGAAAGTCCAAGGCCACCTTTTAGTTCAGTATGAAATATTTCCTTAAAAGCATGACTTAGTAATATAGAGATGAGAGATTTGTAAAAATGAGGAAAACGAGAAACCCAAAGAGATATGTGACAAATACAAGAGCGAGTAAAAACTAGGAGCACATATTTCTGTGACTGACCAAATGTTCAGAATATTAATGGTTCTTTCTTTAAAAAAGTAGTGAAAGGAATAAAAAAGTCTCATGCTTCAGGGTTTAAGACAGCTTGGCATTAGGGAGTCACAGAGAACAGCATGTTTCTTGTACCATTTTCTGAAACATTTAATTTTTGTCACTGGTGAAGACACAATACTGAATTTTCTTTGATACAGGACATTATAAAAATTCTTGATCAGTTATGACTTTTTATGACAAGTATTTCCATGCAGGGGAAACATCACATTTGTTTCTCAAAACCATGTTTAAATCTAAATCTGAAGCATGCCAGCAGATCTGATACATAAAGTCAGCACACTCTTTTCAAGTTTCTTCTCAAGAGTTTCTTACAGTCCTAGTAATTAGGGCCAGTTTCTACATTTTTTTGGAAAATAAGTTAGGCATGTTTTTGGCTTTGAGGTTATTGAAGTCTCAAGGGGAGATACTAGTTCTTTGAGCGCAGTGTCTCAGTGAACATTTCAGAGATTTCAGTCCTAGTGTGCTTTGATTGAATAAAACTAAAAGAAGACTTCAGAGTCATGCCATAAACAGCTTTTGGATTAGTTATTTCTCATGTCCTCCAAGAGAAACTGTGCTGTGTAATCTTAGGTAATTTAGGCAAAGGAAAAAATCTGTTCCCATAGTTACTACTGAGAAGCAATGATAAGCATGGGACAACCCCCATAGATAATGGCAGAAATCTGGGTGGAGCTGCAAGAATACTGGAGGAACTGCATGCCTGTTGAAGTATAGAATGGAAGGCAAAATTTATCTTGCCAAATTAGCAAAATGTGTCTGAAAAAAGTATAAAATTCAGTATGGACAAGTGCAAAATACAGCATCTGTGCAACTAATTATTCCTGTCCAAGTTAAGTTTAGAGAATGCCAGGTTATGCCAGGGTTCTGTTTGTAGAAATATAGGGGTTGCTGTTGGTCTCAGACTGAACATGAGCCAATATCATCTTCTTGGGGAAAAAAAAAAGAAACAGAACCACAAATCTCATCATAAAACGGAGTCTGATATACATTGATAGTGCTTGAGCTTAGTATTTGTGGTCAAGGGTAGTACTCTTGAAGGCAGTAATGAAGCAATAGAAGAGGGTTTATGGAAAATAAGCAAATGTGAGTTAAAATCTAGAAAATGGCATACCTGAGATTGGTGGAGAAACAAGTATGCTCATGTAGTTTTAAAAAAGAGAACACTTGATTGGGAATTAAATAAAATCTTCAAGTGTCTAGAAGGTATCTGCAAAGCCATGCATGATAGCCTGTTCCCTTTATTCATGATTTTTAAATTGCTGTGAAGAAGAAATATGTGGTTTGACTATCCTTCTAACACCAGCTGAGGGCCATATAGGATACCATAAGATATTTAAATGGCACTGGATGCCCATGTGTCAGTAACTGAATTAAGCCCGTAGTCAAATGCTATCAAATCAGTGCTGTCAGGTGAAGCCTAAAGAGCTGTTCAGCTCTTGAATACGTCCGTTTCCTCAAATAAATAATTGAAGACGCTACTCAGTTGCCTAAACGTAAGTATTTGTTTCTTCTTGAGCTGCTGTAGATGATCCTGGTTAGCTGTTAGGCTGCTGTTCCGACATCTGACAGACTTGTGTCCTGTGTTCACTAGTGCTTCAGTATTGACTACTTAACTAACATTCTGTTTACTCTTCTTTAGCCTAGCACATCTGAAACGGCCTTAGACACCTCTGTATAGGCAATTAAATCTCATCCTTAGAATCAGCTGGCTCTAAGTCTAGATCTCCGTGGTTTACACTGACAGCTCATGGTCTATCCACATGCATATATCTGCATTCAAACACCTGAAATGTAGTGCTAAGTCTGTTACTTGAATCTGCCTCCTAAATGTTTGTTATTCCAAATGCTAAGACACTGAACAGGAATGGGGATATGTAAAACATCACCTAAAAGCTTCAAGTCACATAGCAGTCAAAGCCAGATTAGCAACACATTGGTAAGAGAAGGGTAGTCTTAAAAGATTTGAGAATGAAGTATTTGCTATATTCTGAAAGATCAGTACCTAAAGTACATTTCCAATTAGCCAAAGAACCTTTCCAAAAGAACATATTAAAATAAAAATTCTGTAACTGACCAACTCTGTAATCTTGTTTCATCCTTGGATAAAACAGCAAGAGACTAATTTAGCCTTGAAGCCAGATATTTCAGCTTGCTAGCTTTTAATGAAATTGGAACAGAAACAAGTAATCTCTTTTTACCAACTGCCCAAATATGCAAAAAAAGGAGTATTTGGGGCTCAATTATTGATTAAGTATTTGTTTTCATACCTTCATTCTCAATATTGTTGGATTTAAATACTTCTGGCGAAATTCTGTTATTCCTACAGTATTTAAATTAGCCCATACACATCAACATGTTATATGAGATGGGAGGAAGGATAACAAGGCAAAACAAGGTAACAAGGAAAAAACACCACATTTTTATGGAAACTTAACAACTAGAATTTCCTGGTAATTAATCTCTAAATGTGCTGAGCCTTAATTGACAAATCATTATGCGATCATAATCAGACGAGTAACAGTGTAATTGTTGAGCTCACCCAGAAATCAACTTCTGTTAAATAAGTTACACAAAATGGATCCCTCTTAGGTAAAGATCTGGACTTATATTCCTTGCTCCATGAAGGTTAGGATCCATCCTTTTCACTGAGCTTTAGCCATTCAGACAAAGAGAGGGAAATAACTATGGGAAATAAGGAATGGTCCTTTTAATTGTTTTTTTCACAGACTCCTGTGGCCTGTTTGCTGGAGGTGAGATACTGCCGCAGAGATGGCAGGCTGGAGGCAGGGTCAATAGATAATTTTTGAAGACATAAAAGCAATACAGTTGAAAGTAATATAACTTCTCATAGTCTCAGGGAGAGGTACCTAGAGGAGGACCCTGGCTGCATAGTATGGTAAAAACCAAGGCTACCAGTTCATGTTTCAATTTCAACCTGACCCAAACAAAGACTATACTGTACTATTCTGTAAGATCATATAGTATAAAATACTATACTATACAGCCTGCAGTATACAAAGCTTCCCTACCTGTGGCAGGGGTGTTGGAACTATATGGTCTTTAAGGTCCCTTTCAACCCTATTCTATGATTCTATGAGTCTATGATATGTTTCTATAAGATTGTATTATTCTGAAATTTTCTGATACAGACCTGCCAATAAAATTTGAGTTTGTAAAATCACCACCAAACAGGATGACATTCCATTTACTATGGTGAAACTGAGCAATGTGTCGACAGCAGTAAGCAGCTGTAATGCCAGCAAGACTTTTGTTTAGATAGCCCAGGAGCATCACACCATCAAGATCTACCCTGAGACTTGCAGGGCTTGGATTCATCTTGCTCTGGTTTATGGTGGATATCATTTTAGTGTCTGCATTTGAAGTAGGTGTCTGAGTTGGTCAGAATCTAGTCCATACCATAGGTGGAGTCTGGAGGCAAATTCAGTACATCTATAGGAGTCCATTTTAGGAGATGATGGATAATTTTCTAGGTTTCATGTGCTGGATTGACTGGATGAACTGGAGGTTAGACACCAAGCTCATGTGTAAGCAGTTCAAGTGAGTTGCTTAATCAGCTGCTATTTGAGAGTGCACAAGGCAGTCTTCGTAGTCTCCAAGTGCTGATCAAAAAGATGTAGGGGGTATATCATGTCCATCGCCTGTGTGCTAGGCGATGACATGGAGCATCTCGAAGGGATCAGGGCACCATCAGATTAGCAACTGAATCTCTCTGTTACAGTCAACTCCAACCCTAGAGCAGGAAGACAGAAAGCACTGACAGCCCTGGCCATAGACATGGTTCTTAGGGTTCTAACTTCAGGAGAAAGAACCTGGTGCTTGAAGCATATTTAGGTTGATGTCTCTGGTCCGGCCTTGAGGTCAGCTGCCTGGGGAGTCCACCTTTAAGGCCAGATCTTACTAGTTTCAGTAATTACCTTACCTAATTAGACAGAAACGGTGATGAGGTAATGGATGATGGTCACAGGTGAAGCATTCAAGATAAATGTCTAAAGTTCACTCTGTTACACTGTTTCTCAGTTTGGGATTTCATTATTGAAAATTACTGACATATGTGACACATTAATTCTCTCTCCTGTAGACACATACCTCTTTCATCCACACAATTTTCTGTGCTTTATCAATGGCAAAGTTATCTCTTCTTTCTCTGAATTTCCCCAATGCCTCCAGGAGGGTCCTTGGCTTTGGAGCAACCCAAGAATTGGCTTCGATTCAGTGATTCAGTTCTACTGAACTTTCTTGAATTAGTCCTTCATACTATTTAATCAAAGAATCAGTATTTTATGGGAGATTTTTCAGCTGTCACCTCTGTCAATTATATTCCACAGATATCCAGACCTAAACAAGACTTTTGGAAAGTTTTACACAGATTTATAGAGCATCCTTTGAGTGGGCAGTATATTATATGAAATAATTTTTCTCAACAGAGCTTTATAAAGATTTCTGTCTGATGTTCTACTCTTATTGCAGAAAGGTGATCAGGTCTTCTGCATTTTTAATGTATTTCATGATGGCTGTGTTTATCTATTTCATTATGGTCTCCTGTTTTATTTATACAGTCTGCAGACACAAGGCCACAGAAACATTTTCATAAGAAGCCAAATGAAAAAGTAAAGCATTGTAGGCAAAAAAAAAGCAGGCTGAGTTTCGATGAGAGAGCTTGTCTTTTGAAATGAAACACTGTTCATTGGAAAATGAAGATGCTAAGCAAGCTGCAGTATATAGATTCCTTGCTGAAAATTGCATTGCCTGCTTTAGAAAACAGAAAACCTTGGTCTGATTTTCAGGAGGAAATTCATTCTTCTGACTCCACCAATATACTTCCGTTGATGTAACTAAAAGGCATTTCATTCTGGAAAAAAATGCTGATTGAAGTAATCACAGCAACCAGATACACCTACCAGATATTTCTTTTCCCAGTGATAGTTGTTCTGAGATTGTTTGGTACAACAGTTAAGGATATTTGTACAAGTTTAATACTACCTTGAGGCTCCTACTGCCTGAAAATGGTGTGGGATTTTTTTGTTGTATGACTCAACGTGTAACAAACTATCAGGAATGTGATGAAGAGAAATCTGCAGTTTTCTATTCCTTCTTTCCCTTTCTCTCTTAAGAAATCCATCATTCATGTGTATATGGGCAAATCTACTTTCTTAAGCTCATATGAAAACATACGAATATAATTTAAAGGGAAGTTTGTAATTTTTCATTTTTTTCTCTAGATGTAATCTTTCATATCTTTTACAAATTTGCATTAGAATGGGTGGGAAGTGTTCTGGTATCTGGTTCGGTTCTTGGTATATGCTGAAATGTTTTTAGGATGTTGACTAACTAGATCTTATAGATGCGCTGTTAAAAGGATCTCATATCTAAGACTGGTAGTGTGAACACTGAAATCATAGAGCTAATGTGTGAATGACTACCTTTTTCATATACAGCTGCACTCAGATTTAATCATCTTTGCATTCCGTGAAAAAAGCCACAATTATTTTTAACAATTTGAGATTTCTAAATATATAAAATGTATTCAGTAAGATTAATACCACTTCAGTAAGATATACACCAATTTGAAGTTAAGTTGATATTGAGGTTATTAATTTTTTTCATTGTTTATTTTTTCCATTTGTAACTTTTCATGAATCCTATATATATATGTAGGATTACAAATATATAAAATGCAACTTTCTTTTGCTTAAAATATATTTGGATGAAAAATTCTGGCTGGATGTAATTGATGTTAGAGAATCTAGTCTGAAGTCTTTTCCTCAATGGAATTCATTACAATTTATTTTTGACATCACAGATAGCATGTTTCTCATAGTTCAGATGTAATTAAGAAGCCTCATCTCTTAAACAACACTTCATTGTAAATAAAAAAAATAAAAAACTATGCCCATTACTTATTCTCTCAATATAAATCCTGTACAGAAAACTGTGTACTTGGATAAGCATTTTACTTGGAGATCTAAGCATTTGTTTTTAAAAACTAACCGGTGCTCACCTATCTGTTCAATAGTCCAACGTAATTTACTGTCTCTCTTTTCTTCCCAAATACAAATTTCTTGATTATCACTGCAAGGTTTGTTTTAATGAGTAATGTACTGAAGGTGTCTACCCTACTGTTATGTAGATGTCATACTACCCCACAAAATGTGCATGCTTTAGTTTCTGCAGAAGCTGAAGGTGACTATCCACAAGTGTCTTCTCCAGTATAAATGCTGTTTTTCTCTATTTTTTCTCAGGTGCCTATCCAAGACTCTCACTGAGCTTCAGGTTGAAGAGAAATATTGGCTACTTTATTCTTCAAACCTACATGCCCTCCATACTGATCACCATTTTATCATGGGTGTCATTCTGGATCAATTATGATGCATCAGCAGCAAGAGTTGCCCTTGGTATGTGCTAAGAATGAGTGGGACATTAAAATGTCAGACTGAATGTAGCCTTCAGAGGTTGTTAAAAACTACAATGTGATGTCAGTGTTTTGGTATTCCAAAATAATTTGCATCAAAATCATGTCATCCAGTATTGCCTCAAAAGTGATAAGTTTTCCCCTGCATGCAAGAACATAGCTACCACTAAATCTCTGATATGAGCTGCTCATACAGGTCCCAGACTTCTCATCAAAGTTAATGTTGTTGTCAGTAAGTTCATCGAGGACACCAACTCCACAACCATACTTGAGCGTGGGCTTTAGTCCAACTCAGTGTGGGAGGACAAATGTGGCTCCAAGCCTCCTCCTGAGGGTGTTTTAACTGACACTGTCAGGAACAGACTTCAAGAACCATTGCTAGTTCAGCACACAGGGGCACATCAGCTATGGACCATAACTTACCACCTAACCCTCAGAGTATATGGTATGTTAAATGCATGTCTGTGACAGCTTAAAATGCCATTTACCTCATGACAGAAAAACATGGATTTGGCACAGGTGTGTGATTCCTGTCCAAGAACTTTTCAGATCAAGGTATCCTTTGAAGAAGTGAAGGTGACTAGAAAATTGTGCAGTTGGCACACTGGAGGGAAAGGATGCCATCCAGAAGGACTTTGACAAGCTTGAGAGGTGAACCCACATGAACCTCATGAAGTTCAACAAGGCGAAGTGCAAGACCCTGCCTGTGGGTCAGGCAATCTCAAGGACAAGTACAGGCTGGGTAGAGAATGGATTGAGAAACAGCCCTGAGGAGAAGGACTTGGGGTGTTGGTTGACAAAAAGCTCAACAGGACCCATCCATGTGCACTTGCAGTCCAGAAAGCCAGCTGTGTCCTGGACTGCACCAAAATCAGCATGGCCAGCAGGTTGAGGGGGGGGTGATTCTTCTCCTCGACTCTGTTCTCAGGACAGCCCAGCTGGAATACTGGATCTGGGTCTATGGTCCCCAACATAAGAAGGTCATGGACCTGTTGGAGCAAGTCCAGAGAAGGGCCACAAAGATGATTAGGGGCTGGAGCACCTCTCCTGTCAAGGCAGGCCAGGAGACTTGGGTTTGTTCAGCCTGAAGAAGAGAAGGCTCTGGGGTACCTTACGGCACCTTCCAGTACCCAAAGGGGGCCTGTAAGAGAGCTGGAGAAAGACTTCATACAAGGACTTGTAGTGACAGGACAAGGAGGAATGGCTTCAAAATGACAGAGGGTAGATTTAGATTAGGAAGAGATTCTTGATTGTAAGGCTAGTGAGGCACTGGAACAGGTTGCCCACAGAAGTTGTGGATGCCCCATCCCTTGAAGTGTTGAAGGCCAGGTTAGATGTGTCTTTGAGCATCTTGGTCTAGTGGAAGCTGTCCCTGCACATGGTAGCGAATTTAGAATTAGATGGTGTGTAAGGTCCCTACCAAGCCAAACTATTCTGTGATTCTGTAGCAGTTTAGGAATGGTATTCTCCAATTTAGCACTCTCACTAAAACTATACTGCCGCTTGCTTCCCCCTCTCCCCCTTTCACCTGTGGGTGGCTGGAGAGAATTGGAGGCACAAAAGGAAAAGATCCCAGGTTGAGGTAAGAACAATTTACTGGAAACAGCAATGGGACAAGGAAATGAACAGTATCAGCAACATACTAAGAACAAAACTGTACAAAGGAGAGAGTGATTCACAAGTAAAAATGCTCACTGCGGAACTCGCAACGCAATGACAGCCATGCTGCCCCAACCTGAAGACAGCCCTTCTTCCCAGAAAAAGACTCCCTTCCCTCAACCTCCACCAATGATGTGAGGTGGTGTAGGATAACCTTTGGGTCCTAGCCATGCCCCCTCCTGGTTACTGAAAAAATTAACCTTGTCCTGGCCAGAACCAGGACAGATTCTATGACAGTATCTCACAGCAAATATTTCATCCCTTACAGAAGCATACTCAGGGATAGCTATAGCTAAGGAAGATTAAATGGAACTATAAATCCGTATAAATACTTCCGCTTCTCATCTCAGCCCAAATTCTGTCTTCGACCCAGTGCTTCTTAATTACCCATACCTTTCTACCCAAAACTTATCACTAAGTCTGTGCTATCTTTCTGCTGTATTCTCTTATTTTCTTAAAACAGAAACATATTCCCTAGTTCCCTTGTTTTTCTGTAATGTACCACATCACATTTTCTGTAGTGTATCAAACCCAGACTCCAGCCCATGTCCCTATGATTCCCTGTTTCCTTACCCCCATACCTCCCAAGGTCCCACATACCAAACCATGCAGGGTAGCCACCTTTGTGCAACACATTATGGCCCAGCATCTGAATTTGGGTAGCTGAAGATGTTGTAGATTAACTGCAGCTACTGTGCAGTAATTCTGCAGATAGTGTGGATTAGCTGGTACGTATGGGCATGAGACAGTCTGGCGTTATCACGCAGCAGCCAGTGTTTGTTTAGCAGCTTGAAGCTAAGTAGTAGCTTTATAGGAAGTGGGGCATAGAGTCCAAACATGTCTGATGTCTTCATAAATGAACTACTGGATACCAGAGATCCACCCAGGTGGACCAAGTGAGGGGAGCACTTCAAACACATCAGTCAGCATCTAGATACATACTGGCCAGGACTGCAGAGAACAGATGGTTAGACAGAAGTTACCATACCCAGTGACATTCCATGCCCTTCTATTACAAGTTCATGAGATTTTTCCGTGTTTAGGGAACAAGACTGTCTCATGTGGCTTATTTCTGTGTAGCACAAGTTCATCAAGTACTGTAACACAAATATTAGAACAAAAATCAGAGAGTACAAGGCAAGCTCAGGAGATCAGATGTTCTATTTCCAATTGATAGAAAGTCCTTTTGAGAGGACAAAAATCCATCTAATAGTTTCGTCTAAGAAAACAATTAGTGCCTTAGTGATCATGTCTGTGATGCTTGTATAATAAAGTTCAGTATCATGGGTGTAATCCTATGTTCCTTTGTATAGCCCCTCTTATGAGTCTTAAGCTGGTATCACAGAATCAGAAAATAGTGAGTTGGAAGGTCCCACAAGGGACCCACGGAAGTCCATCTCCTGTGCTACTACTTAGCTTCAAGCTGCTAAACACTGGCTGCTGTGTGGTAACGCCAGACTGTCTCATGCCCATACGCACCAGCTAATCCACATTATCTGCAGAATCTGTGCAGGGACTGGAGATGTCCAGTCCGTCTCCTGTCCCTGCACAGGACTATCTCCAAGAGTCACACCATGTGCCTGAGAGGATTGTCCAAATGCTTCTTGAACTCTGTCAGGCTGGTGCTGTGACCACTGCCCCAGGGAGCCTGTTCCAGTGCCCAACCACCCTTTGGGTGAATAGCCTTTTTCCAATATCCAGCCTAAACCTCCTCTGACACAGCTTCAGACTATTCCCTCAGGTCCTGTCACTGGTCACCAGAGAGAAGAGATCAGTGCCTGTCCCTCCTCTTCCCTTCATGAAGAAGTTGTAGACTGCAATGAGGTCTCCCTTCAGTCTTGTCTTCTCCAGGCTGAACAGACCAAGTGACTTAAGTTGCTCATCATATGGCTTCCCCTCACAGCCTTTCATCATCCTTGTTCCCCTCCACTGGACACTTTCTAATAGTCCAATATCTTTTTTATATTGTGGTGCCCAAAACTGCACACAATGTTCAAGGTGAGGCCACCCCAGTGCAGGGCAGAGCGGGACAAGCACCTCCCTTGCCCGGCTGGTGATGCTGTGCCTGATGCCCCCAGGACACACTTGGCCCTCCTGGCTGCCAGGGCACTGCTGACTCATGTTCAACTTGCCATCAACCAGGACCCCCAGCACTTTCTGCAGCAGTGCTCTCCAGCCTTTTGTTCCCCAGTCTGTCTGTACATCCAGGTTTGCCCCATCCCAGGTGCAGAATCCGACACTTCCCCTTACTGAACTTCATATGGTTGGTGATTGCCCACCCAGTCCTCTGATTTGTTGAGCTTTCTTTGCAGGGCCTTCCTGCCTCCAGAGGAAGCAACAGCTGCTCCTCGTTATCTATCATGTGTGAACTTGCTTAGTATCCTAATATGAAGTGATGTAAAAGTTTAAGGGCAACATAGCACCTTTGGACGTATATAATTGGCTCTGAAAAGCATAGTACAGAGAAGGTATACCTGATTTCCTAGGTGTTTGTTTGAGGAAGCATTCCCTGTGCAATTCTGAGGACACAGAGACAAACTAACTCAACCCCTGCAAGAAGCCTGTATTCTCTGCAAGAGCCTGATTCTATTAATTTCCTTCCATGTGTTGCCCCTGTGCCTGATCCCTTGCTGCACTGCACCAAGTAGTTGCCTCCAGAGTGAAGCCAGAGCACAGAGCAAAGGCCAGCTCATTCCGGAGATTATGTGCTATGGACACTCCAGGTGATACAGGGCTGATCTCAAGAGAAATATGCACACCTATCAGTTCTACTCTCTCGACTTTTTGCTAGTTAGCCCTAGAAGTTCCTAAATTCAGTCCTTTGAGTGAGAGGAAAAATAATCTCTAGGGTCCTCCCTTGTGGGAAGGACTATAATCACAAGATTATTTTATTTTTTTGTTTTAGGGTAGCATCAGTTTCTTCTCCTCCAGCTTTAAAATAAATTACTGATCTTCAGAAGGACGTTTGGCCACAGGGTTTCAGGATCTCTCAGGGAATCTGTTTCGCTTTGGTTGGTGATAACCACCTCTCTATTCAGTGTGCTTAATCTTCCGGATCACCAGACATCTGACATGTTTCACTGTTTAGAGGAAAAGCACTGAAAACTGCATGACACTAACCTAAAGACGCAAAATATCTGTTAAACAAACTCATAGGGTATTACTACAGTTCCCTGGAGTGATACTGCTTACACCAACAGCTTGATTAGGAGTTACATTGTCTTTATTTCTCTCTCTTCGGGTAAAAGAAGCTGTGCTTTATTATATGGCAGCAATTTCATTTTGTCCTTTATTTTTGTTTTGCCTGTATTTTCGTGACTACTTATAAACTGATGGTATAATTATGGAATCAAAGAAAATAGTAATGGAGGAGACCTAATAGAATGACTTGCTTGAAATTCCACAAATCAGTGTTTTCAGCAACCTGTGATTTGCAATTCCCATAAAATTTCCAACAGAGTTACAGACTGTGAATTCAGGCAGACTGACAAGAAATTTGCTTTTCTTTCCAGATTTTGAAAAGAGTGCTCTGTAATATATTTTCAGGTGCTGTGTCCATCCTTAGATAAATAACTTGATACAGGGTTGATACAGATATTTTGTAGATATTTCATTAGCGTCCAGTTTGTTGCTATAAAAATGCTACTCTCCCTCCTTCTTCTTTCCAAAAATTCACATACCTGTCTGTCTCTCATTTCTCACCTCACTTCCTTCTATGTAACGGGCCTACTGCTTCAAATTAGTCATCTCAAATTCCGCTTACATATTGTCCTTTTCTGAAACAGGTATCTAAAATAGATGGGATGAACTGCTCTAGAAAGATGCCTGTCTCTCCCCATCTACTACAGGGAGGCCCTACAGGACTAACATCAACCAACTGCCTAAATCTTAGAAATTTAAAACTATGGGAGAAGTCTTTCACCATCTGTATGAACACTGTTCCTGTTGCACATCAGTTTAGTCTTCATGGAAGAGATTTTTCAGTACAGCTACACTGACTTCCATGAAGCTATGTTAACTCACGGCAGTGGTGCCAGACACCCCTGTTAGCTGTTCCCCTGCTCATATGAGGGAAATAATTGTAACAGAATAATAATCCATCAAATTTTAATTTTGCTTTCTTTTGCAGTGATGTCACCTGCAAGATATCTTTTACAAATTTTTAAGCTTTTTCTCACTGACAAGGCATATTGGACAAGAATGAAAATAAAATTGAATGCTTGGAGTTGTAAGATATGTGATCTTTTTTCTTTGTGTAGGAATTACGACTGTGCTGACTATGACAACGATCAACACTCACCTGCGAGAGACTTTGCCTAAAATTCCATATGTTAAAGCCATTGACATGTATCTCATGGGCTGCTTTGTGTTTGTCTTCTTGGCCTTACTTGAATACGCCTTTGTCAACTACATTTTCTTTGGAAAAGGCCCTCAAAGGCAAAAGAAACTTGCAGAAAAAACAACAAAGGCAAATAACGATCGCTCAAGGTTTGAAGGCAATCGGGTAGGTATCTTTAATCTGTATATATTCCCTCTATTTTTACATTGCAAAGACTATCAGTATAAAAAAACCCAAAAAGGCTTGCGTAAAACCATCACCATCTGGTGACAACCAGCTACATCTTTTTGTGGACGAACTTGGACATTTTCATTTTCAGGAACCGACATAGAAGAATATATGTAGGCATTCAGACATGGAAGTGAGTATGGTCTATATGACAAGTAAGTGTAAGAAGACAGTGGGAAAGCAGCGAGCTTGAAAATAAAGGCTCAGATCTACAAAGGCATTCATTTGCCTAAATCAAATATAATCTAACTGTGATTTTAAGTACCTATGTATATTTCCTATATAAGTGAATCCAGGATCTGAGCACACTTTTCCTCACTTCGCTTAGAGCAGATGCATTTACCATGGGAGAGAACAGATAAAGGATTAGTTCTGCCATGCAAATTAATTGCCCAGCATAGTTCAACACTGTGTGTGGCCTTGTCATCTGCTGCTGTTTAAGACCAGCAGAAAAGTGTAAGTCCTAGAGAAACTTTCAGATTGATTTCTGAAGCATGGTGTTGGCAAGATCTATGCTGATTATGCTTCAGCCTATTTCCTTGCCTGGAGTATTACTTTGTCCAGTGAATACCCCCTTTTTTAATCTTTGGAAGAAAAATTCAAGGTATTCAGCAGTATCTGACATTAAAAAGCCATGTCAGTTTGAATAGAACATCTTTCTTTTTTTTTACTAAAATGCTCCCAGTGAGGCTTTTTCATTCAGTTCTGTTAAGACTGCTTTTTTCTATTAACTATAAATTAGAAGAGTTCATAGTGGCAAAACTACTACCTGTTTATCAAAACCAGTATCATAAAAGTAATTTCAAGCTATATTTGTTTATCTTAATGATTCTGTCTGCTATAGTAAATGTAATGCAGAGCTACACCTAATTATCAGCACTCATATATGTGAAACAATTCTGAATCAAGAAAAACATTTTTGCCCACTAAATTATGAAACCAGATTCTCATCACAGTTGGCAGCACTACTTAGAACTAAGATATCAGGACAAAGGAATTCCCTTTACTAGAAAAATAAATAGTCATAATCATAAAAATACAGATGGGGAAATAAAAGAGTATAAGAATTGAAAGCCATGTAGAAGATTTTAACTGCAAGCAGGTAATGCAGATGTATGCACTAAGGTTTAGTTCTCGTGCTGGAAACCATCTGGTGAATCTCATCCATTTAAATGATTTACATAATTCAGTACAAGACTTGTTAATGGGTGCAATACTACCTCATGTCTGACAGTTCTTCTATCTAGAGATCATTTTATCTACATTGTTAAAATAATCATAAGTACCTTAACTAATGAAAATGTATATTTTCATACCCAGTTCATGCCATTTTTATATCCTGGATCTGCTCATACCATATAGCAATCTTTCTTCCTGCCTCCTGACTTTCAACCTTTTCTTTTGCTTCTGAAGCATCCCAAGTAAATATCATGAACTGTTCTGATTTTTCTGCTGGTTTAATATCAACCGTGCATGAATGAAAAATTTCTTCACAGCAAGGGTTGTCAAACATTGGAACAGGCTGCCCAGGGATGTGGTTGAATCACTATCCCTGGAGATATTTAAAAGACATGCAGATGTGGCACTTAGAGACGTGTTTGTAGTGCAGTGGGGGCTGGTCTCTTCTCCCATGTAGCAAGTGACAAGATGAGAGGAAGTGGCCTCAAGTTGCACTAGGGAAGAATGAGATTCTATATTAGGAAACATTTATTCGCAGAAAAGGAAGTCAGGCATTGGAACAGGCTGCCCAGGGAAGTGGTGGAATCACCATCACTGGAAGTGTTCAAAAGTCACACGGATGTGGCAATATGGGGACATGCTTGAGTAGTGAACATGGTGCTAGGTTAACAGTTGGACTCGATGACCTTGGGGGAATTCTTAACTAAGAGATTGTATGATTCTATCAAATAAGGATACAAATTCAGCCTACCAGAGTTTAAAGGGCGTGTTACTTTGTTCCTTGGAGTCCCAGGTGTGAAAGGGAACTCTGTATGCTTTGTAGAATCATATATACTGATGTTGACTGTGAATATTTGCTGTTCAAATGACATGGGATAAATAATATGGTATGGTCCCTTTCTGTGCAAAAAACATTTTGTCCCCAGGTCTCAGGTGGGGAATTCAGCAGAGCTTTGTTGCAGTTTCTGGATTCAGTGCCTTCAGAGAAGCAGTGCCAGCATGCAACAGAAACAGACAGAAACATTAGGTAGAGCTAATTGGAAATCTGCCTTTGAAACAAAACATAGATAGAAGTTCAGTGGATGTAGGATGTCGAAATTGAATTTCTCATTTGAGAAACACTGGCAAATGCAAAGCATAGGGAATTGATCAGAACACACAAGAGGTCCCATGGATTTAAAGATGCCCATCTCAGGGAAAATACATCTAACTAATAATCTACATCAGACAGAGTTTACCATAGGTTCGAGACGCCACAGCCTTGCAGCAGGAAAATGAAAACAGTTTCTATCTTCTGGACCATGTCCACCATATACCATGCTATACAGATATCCGTGGATGCAGCAGGACTTGGGTCATGCTAGAGTTTTTAGCATACTTTTTATGGAAGATAGTATCTGAAAACTCTGCAACCTGGGTTCTGACCTCTTCAGGGACAGTAAAGAGTGATTAACTTCCAGTCTCTCCTTTAGTGGCTCTTGAAAATCATTGAATCTGATGGAAATAACAGTTGTTTGCTTCTTGCTTTAGAGTTGGGACTCAGGCGCTAGATGTCCTGGGAGAGGCTCGCGCAATATACACGAATACTGCACAGTAAGGGAGGCTCAGAGACACACATGAAGACTACTTTGTGCAAGTTCAATGAAATTACTGGTTTTGTGGTTTTGCTGAGGCTTCAGTATTCCATGGAGTGTAATTCCAATCAGAAAGGGAAGGTTTCTAATCCTGGGAAATACTTCCAGTCTCAGGTGATTTGGGGCTGAGTGACATTTTTAAAGAAAGGAAGAATGCCAAAAGCAGGCAGCCCATGTTGCATTTATCACCACTATTTCATGACTGCCAAATGTATTCTGTGCTAGAAAGGAGATTGAAAAGTGTTCAAATACAAAACTGGAAGAAGGCATTATTATTAGTTTATTTCTGCCTACTATTTTGGGTTGCTCTGTTGCTGTTTTGTTTTAGTAATTGAATTTGCTTGTTTATGAACCATGTGCATGAGCTCCCTGTCACTGATTAAGAATACTAGCTCAGAGCACTAGAAAAACAAAACAAAACATAAGCTGAAACAGAAAAACCAAAACCAAACTATATTATTCAATTTATTGTCCACATCAGATGCTGTAACTTGTGGGGGTAGTGACAGAACAACTTGATGCTGTATCAGGTCCAGTCAGAGTCAGGAGGGGCTGTGGTGCTGTGGAAATCACTTGTGTTGGGAGGCATCACTAGCAGAGAAGGGGCAGCTCAACACATTGCCTGGTGCTCAGGCCCTGAGTTCAAGCTTTGCTTTTGTGGTTCCCAAGACTGGCAGTGCTGCTGAGCCAGTGTCTCTCTCTCAGACAAAGGGAACAAGAGAAGGCAGTGGTAAAATGGCATGTTATTTTCACTCAGAAGTGTTTTAGCCCATGGATACTAGTAGAACCAGCATGGATACTACTACTGTAATCTATTTTTTACACATCAGAGAACTGAAGTCGGGAGTGCAAGCTAGCAGGCTTGGTTATAAACATTCCTCTTATAGTAGCAAAAGGGCTTTTCATGCTTTCTTAGTCTTATTGGACTGTAGAGCAGGGGAGTTTTAATAAAAAAAAAGTTCTAGACCACTAAATCCACAGATGTGGGTATGTTTATGTTCTGTTTGATAATTACTT
Source organism: Pomatostomus ruficeps (assembly GCA_013400735.1). Lineage (NCBI taxonomy): Eukaryota > Metazoa > Chordata > Aves > Passeriformes > Timaliidae > Pomatostomus > Pomatostomus ruficeps. Next base: position 74,194 of record VYZT01025039.1, read on the forward strand.
TGCAAAGCAGTCACTCTTCATGCTCAGTAACTCTTCTGCATAATGAATACATTTGCATTGTCCTGCATCAGAGGTTACAGGTTTGAAAAGCCAAAACTGGCACAGCCACCCCTATTTTGGTGCTGCTGCTATGGATGTGCCTCTCCAGTGGGTGTGATTCTCTCTGAGCTATTCCTGATATGCTACCACTAAGGCTTGCTGTGTTGAGGAGGGCCCCACCAGCTGCTGCTGCTGCTGAGCTGTCTGTTGGCTTCAGTGCTGCCATTATGGCTTGCTGTCCAGCTCTGTCCATGTGTTGAAACCAATGAGCCACATAGCTCCAGGTGTAAGGGAAAGAAAAGCTCTTGCAGCATGAAATTGGCACAGCCAGCGTGCTCGTGTTGCAGAGGTGACAAAGAAAAGCAGTAGGGAGAGAAAAACTCTGTGCTGTATTCTCCTGTGCAGCACTGCTGAAGGTGGCAGGATGGCTGAAGCACATCTGACTAAATTGAATCTCTAGAAAAGGTTTCAGAAGATTCAGAGCTGGTGATGAGATGAAACCTGAGTGAGCCTTTATGAGTGACTCATCTGTGGATCAGTGGCTGACTACAAAGAAAATTTCACACTTAGCTGTCTCTTCTTTTGACTCCTTTTGCATCACATTTTGTTTCAGATAATGCACTGTAAATAGTATTCCTCACTGAACTGTTCCAGCCTATCACAGTAAACCATAGTTACTGAGACAAACATAGTTACTGAGACAAACATAGTTACTGAGACAAACATGCTTTTTTTTTTGTGTATAACCAATTTTTGTACACATACCAGTTTGAGATTTGAAAGCTCTCTCTTGAAAACCTTGATACTCTGCTCCATGTATGAGGGCAAGCTTTAGGATAAAAGAAGAAATTAATTAAGATTTTTCATAAAATATTTCTCCTAATATGGTACTGATGCCTAAATTAAAGTCCTGTGATTGTGGACAAACTGTCAGAAAAGAATAGATGGTCTCTAAAAATGTTTCCTTTGAAAACTGATCACCATTGTTAGAATCAATTCCATTTCTCCTGTTTGATTTGGCAGATCCAGGCTTCATTTGTAGCTTCCAGAGCTCTCAGTTTTGCCGCATAAATTGTTTGTTTTAAATAGGGCTCAGATACAGCCTAATTTATGGCTAAAACAGCATGAGAGAGCTTTACGGCAATCCTTTTCTCACTAGTTGTTCACTCTTGTGGTAGAGGCTACTTGTATAATCAGATGGTAAGCATGTGTTTTGGACATTGCTTCTTCTGGGCCAATCCACAGAGGTTATGTGATATGTTAAAGTCTCCTGCTAAAAACATTGCTTTTGGTTCAAACTGTGGCAATTTGCATTTTCAGTTTGGTGGGACCAAAAGGTCAGCCCCAGAGTATCTATCAGGGTAACTATCACACCAGCTCATGCAACTTCAAACCCCTGATGGCTGTCAGACATGTGGGAAGAGCTTCCTCTGACAAGAATAATGCATAACCCTTTATAAAAAGGCCCTTCTCATCAGGCAGTGTCTGCATGTATTTTTAGCTCTGGAGATTCCTGGTGCAAACCCCTGCTGTTGGCCAAGACAGCAGCTTCCCACCAGGCATTGCTGAGAATAGAGGCTCAGGCCACTTACATCTACTTAGCAGTTTTCTTAATTGTAGCAACCCTTCTCGTAAGTGGGATTTTATTCTGAAAATTAATATCTTTGCTTCCTTGGCAGAATTATCACTCAGTTTAAATTGGGAAATACAAGAATAGCAAAACTGGCAGTATTCTCCTGTGCATCTTCATCTTTCCTGGATACTTTTTTCAGTGCTGTTATGAACAGTGGGATATTTTTGTAATATGAGTGTGATGAGTAGGTACCAAATTTTGAAATATATCTGTCAAGGGTGATAAGCACAGTTCTTGTGGGAACAGCTCTCATCCTCTAGTTCATGGTGGGGACATTCATTTTGCACTGGGAGACTCATACCTGTACTGATTTTGTTTTGCAACCACTTTGCACGAGTATGAATTGTACAAATCCTGAGACAGTAAGAAGAATTGTATGTGCAATTCATGGATTACATGCAATACATTACAGACTGTAATAATCCAGACAATGTAAAATACAGGGCAAAGGAAGGCAATGCATTTGTTTCCTTTTCTTTCTCCATTGAAATACATCAAGATTAATTGTCAAACATTGCTACTTGATAGACAGTGATAATATGGAAGTTCCTAATTAGTGTGCTTCTTCATATATTCCTTGATTTTTTAGGTCTTTCCATCTTCCCAGTTCTCCTGGGTATCCTGGGCTCATCTACTAAGCTGATATAATTATCTCTTCCTGTTTTTTAATGTTTATTAATTAAAATAAACACATTTAAATGGCAGTGAGAGAAGTATCAACTTTTAGACTCAGGGAGAACTCTCAACACTATAATTTTTGTTTTGCCTGCAGCTTTAAATTATTTTTAAAATATCCAAGGCCTAATGTGGTCAATGAATTTAGCTTCAAGCACAGATAAAACTTAAGGCCTAATTGCATATTGTTCTACATGTTGGAAAGCTATTTATGCACAAGTAAAGAAGGTGAAAGAGACAGACACTGATCTCTCTGGTGACCAGTGATAGGATCCAATGGAATGGCATGAAGCTGTGTCAGGGAGGTTTAGTTTGGATATTAGGAAACGGTTCTTCACCCAAAGGGTGGTGGGGCACTGGAACAAGCTCCCCAGGGTAGTGGTCACAGCACCAGCCTGACAGAGTTCAAGAAGCATTTGGACAATGCTCTCAGGCACAGGGTGTGGCTCTTAGGGATGGTGCTGTGCAGGGACAAGAGTTGGACTCGATGATCCTTGTGGGTCCCTTCGAACTCAGAATATTCCGTGATTCTGTATGTACTTAAATACTGATTTTGATGTAAAATAATGCAAGACTAACTACAGAGACAGAGCTTTTCATTATGTTATTTAAACTCCCTATTTGCATTTATATTGTTTCACATGATGAGAAGTGTTTACATGGTATTTTAAAATTTGGGATTGATGAACAACTGAACATACCTATGGGGTTTGAGCAAAATGCTTCCTCTTTTTGTGTAGTAGAGTGAAAGACTTACGAGGAAAAAGAAATTTCATTGTAACATGCTCCTTGAAATTTATGGAATATTAACAGAGAACCAAATGAACTTGAAACAATTCAGACTCTACCTAATAATAAATCAAGCCTTATAGTGGTTTTCTGGCCCTAGTAAAGTGCTTTCAAACTGGCATTAAGGTTTAAGTTTTCCAGAAAATACTGGGGAAAGGTATTCAGTATCAGTTGCTATATTTTGTTTATTAAAAATAGAATAGCTAACATCTAAATGAGCCTGGATCCTGGGTAGAATTAAGCAGACTTAGGACTTCCCAGATATTATAGGGCATTGAAATTTTGGACATCAAATATACAATCCAAGTTGAGCCCACTGGTGATGTGGTGTTCCTCCAAGAGCAAGGAGCAGGTTCTTTGTGAACCTTATCTTAATTCTCCTCCTTCTGGCTTCAGTTAGGTGAGACGCAGTCATTTTTATGTAATGATATTAGGCTACTGAAGTATTTGAATTTTTCACTTGTACAGTAATATGTATAGTTCAGAAATGGTGAACCTTCAAAAGTGAATCTGCTTCTCCAAATGGACTTATGTGAGATTCAGTCACTTCACCCTGGTGCAGAAGCTGTGGTTATTCAGAGGTGGGGGGGATGGAGTTTGGTAAAAATTGATTCTGAAATAAGAGTACTAGTTTTGCATGTTTGTATCCATGCTGATTTAGCAGGGAATTAATTAATGATTTGATACTCAGCTGTTTTCATCTGTTTTGATGAGTTCACTGGGAAACACTCCAAGGAAACAACCAACACTTGCTTGTGTTGGGGAGATGTGAGAACCAAGCATGGAGACTGAAGTGAAGAAATGGGAAGGAATGGTGGCTTCGGGTGGAGCCACAGTGGGCAGAAAGAAGGCTGAAAAAAGAATGGAAGCACAGGGTTGGCAGAGAAGTAAAAAAAGAGAAATATTTTGGTTAAAGAAGGATGGTAAGAAGTGAAGGGAAATTGATCAAATCCACAGTCTCATCTCTGATTTGTAACAGCATTTGAGAGTAAAGCCTGGTGTTAACATTTTGGGGAGAACTTCTAGTGCACAGACAGTGACATTTTTGAGCCAGGTGATAAACTTATATTCTAAGGGTCATAAGGAGTAAAACTAAAGTTTTATCAAAGACATTGGCCTTATTTGTCATACATAGCCATGACTGTCTGCAATCCAGTCAGCTACTTTTCTTAATCTATACCTGGGGAAACATTTTCCCTGGAGCCACTGAGCAACACTCATGTTCACTCCTGGAGGATTTTGCCTTCCCTGTATATTCAGGCAAACATGAGGCAACTTGCACAGGATACCCTGCCATTATTGGTTTGCTTCTTTACTTGTTGAAAGCGCTCGTGTACCTTTGTCAAAGTAATTTAAATCATTGCTTAAATGATTCTGAAGTCATGTTTATGTGCAAATACTTTTTAACATGCTGCATGTATTAAGTATTCATACTTTAAGACATCACTTTACAATTGTCACAAAGTATTAGCATATAGTGCTCTAATGTTGTCGAGGGCTTAGGTGGTTTATTCAAAAGGAATCAATTTGAGAGAATAAATCTCAAGAATATCTGTGGACGAGAGGCTGATTTAGTTTCTGCAGACCCCTTCTTCATCTGCTCCTTCCTCATATTTGACATGCAAGCCTGTTGCTCCATTAACAAAGAGATGCATTTCAAAAGTATGTTTCCAAATATGTTTCATTGGACATTTTAAGAAAAATATTTACTGTCCTGCAGCTTCATAGGACCTAATGGTATCTTCAGAAAAAGAATTTACACGAAGTTGCAACTTTCTAGACCACCTTTCTGGTTTGATTTCTAGATGCAGTGACAAACAGTGAAAAGTTGGCATATCAAAGGCAGAAGCCATGTTGAAGTGGCACGTGAAGTTGGCAGATGAGGTGAAGAAGGCTATGCCATGCGAGGAAATAATCGGAGTAAAATTAATTCCTTGATCAGGAGAAGCCTGAATACTTAGGTGTACCCTCCATAATACAAGCTTTCAGCTGACAGCTCAAAACAGTCCAGGCTCAGTGCAGAAGGACAAAGCACCCAGGATGGGCTGATGTGTGTGTATATGTAAGTGACAGACAGAATCAGGAGAGATCAGGAAGTCTTGAAGGAAAGAGCAGTTGATATCTGTGGTGGTGGAAGAAAAAGGAGTGAGACCTGCAAGGGGATGGCAGGGCACTCATGGTGAAGCCCACCAAAATGGTCTCTGCTATGACATCTTTAGTAAGCTGAAGCACATTTGTCAAAGCTTAGGAGGAGATGGGAAAGGAGATGACGTTTGATGCCATGGGAGTCTGGATGAGAGTTTTAGTTTTACGCTTCATAAGGAAAAAACAGGTTATTGAGATATTTTATACATTGCTTAAAAAAAATCCTGATCATAATTTGTACTCTCAGTGGGAAAAAAAAGAACAGAAGAAATGGAATCAGTTCTTTTCAGAGACCACCATAAGTAGTGATGATAGCTATGACTGTATGTTACTCTTGTGTTTATTCCCTGGTTACAGAGACTGCTCAACAGCATTAACACCTTTCTACTAACCTCAAGATCTTACTTTTGTACTCAGAAGAGAAAATAAATTCTTCTTAATCACCACTGAGGATTCTCCATACCATTATTTTTGTTCATGTTGTTTATTTTTATTTATAGGCACTCATCAGCATAATGTGCCATTGCCTACAGCAGCAGGATTTGTTAGATACCTTAGGATTTTTTTTCCTTCTTGCCTGTGTATCATTCATAGCATTTTATATTCTTTTTTTTTCCATTTGCAAGCAGCTTGGCAAAGCATTACTGATATACTATCATAATTGTCTTCCCTGAGAAGAGATAAGCTGAAGCATCAATAATTGATGAAAGAAATATCCATTTCACAAAATTTTAATAAGAATGAAAAACGTTAAATGCATATGGACAGACACATAGCTGCACATACTTTTAATCCATCACACAGAGCTTGCAAGGGGTATGGTATCAGATGACTCTGCAAACTTCAGAAGGCTGTGATGATAGTCTGTTTTTACAACCACTTTTAAACAGATGCTTCTAGAATGAGATGTTCAACTGCTGCACAGTTCACAGAGCTAGATCATGTGGCAGGTTAGAAAAATATATTAATTGTGTGATGAATTATGGATTAATAAATTGCATATGTAAAACTGGAAATTATCCTGTATGCCATGATTCACTATCTATTTCTGACATGGAGAACTAAATTCTCTTGAACAGAGTCACATGTGTGTTAACTGTCTGAAAATACCCCACGCAGAGCATTTATTTTACCTTCAGCCTTACCATTTTCCTTGCCCCAAAACGGGCAGAAAATTTGAGCTGATCTCTGCATGACCTGTATTGACTGCACATCCTCCAGCATGTAGGGCCTAGGGTATGGAGAATGTACTGCTTTACCAATGAAACTACCAAATATTGACTCAGACAGCATTTCTTGGAACTTCTCATCAGTGCCACTCATGGGAACTCTTAAGATTTCTGGACTGAAGGAGCCATACTGTGCTGCTCCTCTTTTGTCACTCAGGAGGACTGGAGACTCTGGCTCAGATCTTAACACTCTAAATGATCAGGACCTTTTTCTTTATTACGGAAAATGGCATTCCATTGCTCTGTACTTAGAAATTTGTATGGGGTTTTGATGAGTTTTGTGTGAAAAAAAACTTTCTCTGTCATATGGCTGACCCGAGACCTGTTTTTTTTGTCTATCAGGGTGATGCCTAGTCCTTGACTGAGTATGGTTTACCACTAATGCAAACATTGACCTCGCTGTAGTTGCAGTTGCTATTAAAATACGCAAAGTATTATTAATAGTAAACCAAAACACCTACACAGAAGTCACTGTTAAGTTTCTTTCAACAAAAGTATTGACTTTGTTAGCATGATAAATATACTTTGTGCTAAACACTGGTCACTGCTTCTGGAATAGAGAGGTGGAAGGGAAGAGTGCTGCCTATTTCCTCAGTTCAGCAGCTTTTTTTCTCTGCCATAAGTTCACTGGTTTTTAAGATCAATCACCCAGACAGAAAATCCCTGCAGTTAAGCATTGCCATGATTGGAAACTGTGCAAATGACTTTGGAAGGAAAACTTAGGAGATAAGTGGTAAATAAGCTCTGTGATTGTAAAATGCAGAGTTCAGCACATCAGAACTCTTCTTGTGATTTTAGCAAACTTCGCGGGCACTTCTTTTAACCTGATTTTAGATTCCAGATTGGGGGGGG